>OMLC01056117.1:0-11335 GCA_900302585.1 Regalecus glesne
AACAGCTCTTCTTGACCCTGACCCTCTATTAAAACGCAGAAAGATACCAGTCTGCAATTCGCTGGGACAGTTTCCTCAAACTGGGGCCAATAAGTCATACAAAACTTCTGTAGGTGGTTGTGAGAGAGGGACAGAGGGGAGAGATAAAAGGAGAGATGAGCGAGAGATAAAGAGAGAGATAAAGAGAGAGATAAAGAGAGAGATAAAGAGAGAGATAAAGAGAGAGAGATGAATGGAGAGAGATATAGAGAGAGATGAATGGAGAGAGAGATAGAGAGAGATAAAGAGAGAGGGAGATAAAGAGAGAGAGAGAGACAGAGAGAGAGATATAAAGAGAGAGAGATGAATGGAGAGAGATAAAGAGAGCGGGGTGACATTAGAGAAGACAGTTGTGTAACATTTAAAGCAGTTAAGCTGGTGGTTTGTGGTTTGTGAGTTTCTGTGCCACTGAAGGCCGAGAGTTGGAAATCAAAGTATATCACTCACATTAAACGGTCGATGAACTCGTTCTAAATACAGCGCTTTACTAGTCTAGCGACCACTCGAAGCACTTTACAAGGAACGCCTCACATTTACCAAGCTACACGGCGAGATACAAACTCACAACACCTGAGTCCCAGGGGTGCTCTCCACCCGCTGTCCTCATGAGCTAGAACAACCTGAACATCCAGGAGAAACAACCCGAAACAATCAGTCGATGGAGGAAAATGGAAAGTTACTCCAGGGCCCGGGCAGAGAAATAGAAATGAAAACCAGAAAGTGGTGTGAGGTCCCAGGGGGTGTGCGAGCTGTCTGGACTGTGTGGGGACTGAGGGAGTGAGTTTCTGAGTCACAGCTGGAGATTGGAGGCTGTGATGAACAGCACGGTAAATCTGCCATGTTGGCTCGTCAAGTCTTTTCCTCACTGTTGGGAAGACGTCTTGGGTCGTACATTTTGAGAGAAGTATTTTTAAATAAAAAATAATAAAACAACGTATGGCTGAATTCTCATCCATCCTCCCCTGCACAGAGAGCTTTGCTGATTTGGGAAAAGCTCCTCTCAGCCACTAAAACAGTGTGGATGATAAAATCCATCTGTGCTTATTGATCCAGATCCGTGTACACAGTCGATTCTTGATTTCTGTTTCTGTCCGCTATCAACACTCATTTTTGCCTTTTTCTTGTCTGTCAGTTTCCTCTGGATTTTCAAGAGCGTCTCAGCTCCCACATCGAGAAACACCGCCACGGTGCTGGGGCCACCGTGCCGGTGTGCCACACATCCTACTCGGACGCCGTACCCACCGCCATCATCGCCAAGGTCTTGGAAAAGCCTGAACCGGGGAACAGCGGCCTGGTGACACGCTCTCCCAGCCCGCAGCAACAGGACGGGGACTTCCTTTCCGGAACAGGAAGCACCGACCAACTCAACCGTCGCATCACATACAAGACCTCTGACCTGTACTGCAGCGACACGGCCCTCTACTGCCCAGAACGCTGGCAGGACACAGAGCGCCGGCAGAGCGTGGACCTCCACGACACCAGCCTGCACCAGCTCCACGGCCAGAACTCCACCGACAGCAACCCAGATGAAGAAGCCTATCACTCTGAGAATTTCTCCCACCACGAGCCCCCATCCTCCTTCCAACTCCACGATGAGTTCGGCACGGGCTCGCTCCCCGCCTCCAGCTCTTACTCCAGCATTGCATCCGATGAGAAGGGCGTGGTCGGGCCCACTGCTAGTGGCGCCTTATCCTCATCCCACCACGCTCTCTACATGGACTGGCGAGATGGCGGCAGTGGAGACTATGACAGTAAAAACATGCCATCTTATAGTAAAGACGGCATGGGCTTCCCCAAGTCCAATAGTATTCAGCACATGGCAGCCCCCCGAAGCCCCCAGAAGGGCAGTGCACCGGTGTACATGCGGACAACGTCCTGCTTCAGTGAGCCGTATCACTCCAGCACCCCTCGCCTGACCTCCTCCCACAGCATGGGGTCAACGTCAGGGTTGGCTAACATGCGTGGCGGAGATGTTGGCAGGGGCAGAAGCAGCATCCGTGTCCCTGAGGACGAGCTCAGCGGCCGCTGGAGGAAGCTCAGCGTGGAAGACATCAACACGTTCTCGTCCTCCTATCATAACATCACAGAGCGCGTCTCGCCGTACAGCTCCTCCGAACGCCACTTCGCCATGGGCCCCTCCAGCAAGATCAAAGCAGGGCCGCTATACAGCAGCTTCCAGGACGGAGATGACGTCTTCCACGGCCGCATGCTCGGCCAGTGTTTTGCAGTGGATCCCACTTCACCCGGCCGCAGCCCCGGATCGGGTGCCAAGCATCCAGGTCTAGGGCATCGTAAACAGGATAAAAGCCCGGCGCTATACCGGGCCAAGCAAGACAGCCAGGACTCAGAGTGCAGTCTGTTCCTCTCAGGGAGCTCTAAAGAGAAGGAGGCCAGCGGGGGAGCGACAGCAGCAGCTAGCACCAAGAAGGACTATGTGAATCTGAGCGTGGACAGCTCAGCCGAGTCCCTGCACCAAAGCTCCCTCGAAGCCTCCAGCCTGCAACACTACCCTTGCCCTAGGCCGAGTTCCCGGCCGCGGCCAAGCTCCAGCTCGGCTCTCAACATCGGCCCTGCACTTCCAAAAAAGACCTCCCCGAGGTACCAAAAGTTTGGCAGCACTGGTCTGACGAGGAAGGACAGTCTGACCAAGGCACAACTGTACGGGACACTGCTGAACTGAGATGGGGTGGGCGGGGCTCCTGGGTTTATGCATGATTATTAGTAATGATCACTAACTTCCTGTACTGTACTGTATGTCTCCACAGCTCCCTGCAGCAAACCCATTCTGACCGCTTGATGGGGTGTTAACACGTCGATGTTTCATGTTTCTCAGCCAAGGCACATTTAATGCAGTTTACAATGCAACACTGTCGTGCTTTTCTATGGAGATATTTCGGTCATGTTACAGCGCAGCTATCCGAGAGACCAGCTACTCACCATGTCCTTTCTTTCACCATGCTCAGTTACGCAGTTTAGAGCCATCTGGATTAACCTCTGACCCCCAAGAAATTCAATGAAGCCACAGCCACATAAGTGTCATCTGCTCTTATCGTCCGGGAGCTCAGCAGTGTCAGTAAAACCAGTAAAAGGCTATTAGTTCCTGCTCTAATGTATCGTGTTTGGATAATGAAACAGGCCGTGTGTAATGGTGTGTGGCGCAGACCCTCGCGAGCAAGCCCCCCCCACACCTCCTACCATCTAGACTTAATTAACATGATGTTTGGGAAAAAGGAAGGTTATATTATGGAGAAGACCCTTCTGATAGCGGACTGTTAAAATAGCTATTTGCTTTCTCCATTTTCTCTAGAATAAAGTGCATGCTGTGTGATGCAAAGATGAACAAGACAGGGAAAGAAACGCAGTATCCGGCCTAATAGGGTCTCGCAGCGACGTGAGAGTGCCACACATGGAACGGACAGGACAGATTCTTGTTCTCTGTTCAGCTTAAACGTTTTTGACACAAGTAAATAGGAGATGAGATGAAAGACGTAATTCATGTGTGTCCTTGACAAAGATACGGAGTCCCTAACTGCTTGGGACAAGATGAAAATGAGCCTGGTGGGTAAATCTGGCATATTTACATTCTAAATGCTCATAAATACACACTGTCCCTATAAAGGAGATTATCATTATTAATTATTATTATTATTGCTGCTGTTATTATTATTGCTATTATTATTATAATGATTATTAATATCATTACCATATTGTTATTATTAATATTATTATTATTATCAACATGTGGAAACATTGAAATAAGCTCGACATCAGGTGACAGCTTTGATAATAGGTCCCCTCCCTGATTTCAAATTTGTTCATCCAGCAATTTAGAAAGCTCAGATAAAACCAGTTCAGGCAGTGCAAAGCCAATAGATGATATGCAAACTAAATGGCGGAATGAAACTATGTACATGTTCTACTATAACGATCCCTACATGAACTGCGAGATGTTGCATATTACTCCGTCTCCCCTTTTCTTACTTTTGTATCAAACTCAATACAGAGCATGGCATTTGTGGCTGTATTGTACAGTAGTTATCCTCATACCAGGACACTCGTGAATTTGCCTTAATTCTGCTCAGTGAATGGAATGGTTTTCTGTTTGGCCTCTGACGAGGGTGTACATACTTTATATCCATGTTTAACTATATGTAAGCAGTAAGGATAGAGTACATGCTTTTGTTTTTCAGATACCACACACACACACACACACACACACACACACACAACTACCAGCCAAATTTCTGTATGATATAAATCCTTAATATTTCTGGCGCAAGCTACACTGCTGTAATAAACCAAAAAATGGCACTTGTTCTACAAGCCTGCAGGCAAGATAAATTACTACAGCCAATCCAAGAGTAGTGCAATGTACGTACAATGGGGAGGACAAGGGAGGAGGATCCAAACGGTACCACTCACACTTAGTAAGAACCAATTGATGCAAAAAACAAAAAAAACAAAGATGGTACCCTAATTCAAACGGATCCATTTTTACAATCGAGCAGAGACACCCCATCCTGATGGTGAGCCAAGCGAGCTGAAAAGAAATCCGCCTTACGCTGAACGCAGAGAACCTCTTCTCTCACTGCGGTGCAGCTCTCCACTGAGGTCGCTCGGCCTCCTTGACCCCGGGCCATTGTCTCCGTCTGGGCCATCTGGAGAGTCTGGAACACCTGCTACTGTCATTGGCACAGATGAGGACAAACTGGCATCACTTCAGCTTCTGTCTGCCTCTCGGCATTTCATGGGAATTCCAAGAGTTCGTGTTGCTTTTGTGGCTCCGTAGATCTGGGAGGAATGGTGATGGGAAAAGCCAAGTCCAAGTATGGCAACTTTGTGGAGATTCCGTGCAATGCCACGCTTCTACCTCCCCCATTCCTGCAGATCTTGGCGATGGCGTTAGGCTGTTTTTAAGATGTTGAACTGGGTATCTTCCATTTGACCTTGTCCTTTTGATGAAGGTGGCGCGGTGTCACACAGGCCATGTGTGGGTATTGTGCTGTACAGATGAACAGCTAGCAGCAATGGCTGGATGTGAACCTCGACCGTTGTACAGGGGGATTCAGAATATACGCGGTCTCAGTTGATAAAGTATTTTTCTTGTGGATGTAATGTACAAAAAGAGAGTATATAAATAGATCATTGTTAAACCAGTATGACTATTTTCTATCCAGTCGAAGTTGATGTTCTGTTGATCTGGTGTCTTGACCCTGAATGAGAAGGCTGATGTTGTTCTGTCCTGTTCTACCTCCACTCTATTCCAGGAGCGACGGGCCAGTTGTCTCCGTCGGTTTGTCTGTCTGATGCATGGTTGTATACTTTCACTGTATGTTTATTTACCTAATAAAGAGGCCATAAGTCTGTCTTCTGTGGCTATCGTGATTATTCATGAAATCCCCTCATCGGTGAAATGAACATTCAGCCATGCATTTTAACTGCAGACATGAGAGAGGAGGGTTGATGGGACTGAAAACGCATTGATGAAAGACTAAACTTGGATAAGTATGGACAGAAAATATCCTCAAAGGTCCTCATCCATCCATCCATCCATCCATCTTCAGCCACTTATCTGAAGTTAGGTCAGGGAGGTAGCAGTTCCAGCAAGGAGCCTGATCTTCACTTTTACTATGCCATATCAACCAGCTCTAACTGGGGGATCTCAAGGTTTTCCCAGGCCAGGGTGGAGATATAATCCCTCCACCTGGTCCTCGGTCTCCCCCGTGGCCTCCTCCCAGCTCGATGTACCTGGAACAGCTCACTAAGGAGGAGACCAGATGTCCAAACCAGAAAATAGTTATCACACCAGTGAATGTTTGAAATATCCAAAGATAACCAGTCCACTCTACCCTATCTGCTTTTCAGTGGCTTTTTCCTCAAAAGGCAGAAAACACAGAAACACACATCCTGTGGCTAATAATGCTGTGCCACATTCATCCACCATTGCAGCTGACTTTATCAGTGTTAGACACACAAAGAACAAGAAAATGTCTCCCAGCAAGGAGTTGTGATTACAAACCTCTTCCCCAGGTTGCCATATTAAAATAATCCTTTGCTTATTTTTTAGCATTCTTGAAAAATATGCTTGGTGCTTAACTTCGAAAGTGGCATAACCGAGTAAACATAAAAAGTATCGGTCCCTCGCTGTATTCTAAGAGCAGACTCGACTGTAGAAGCAAGGAGGTCAATGTGTGTAGAACTGACAAGGCAGCCTGCTTGCCTACCACCCACCATTTAAGATAATAAAACCCACAACAACATTTTAGCCTTTGAAATGTTAATCACAGAAAAAACTTCCTTTGATCCTTTGCAAAGTAACACTCCCCGACTCTATCTCACCCGCCAGGATTTAAGCATGCCGGAAGAATGCAAGAGCAGCAAAATGGGAGAAATACTAACACCGATGAGCCAAAACATTATAACCACCCAAATAAACTGCTGTTGCTCCTCCATGTGCTGCCAATTCAGTGCCGACCCAGAGAGACATGAACTCTGCAAGAACCTTGAAGGTGTTCTGTCCTATCTGGCACCAAAACATTAGCAGTAGATCTTTCAAGTCCTCTAAAGTTGTGAGGTGGAACCAATGTGGATTGGACTTGTCGGTCGCACAGCATGTCCCACAAATTCTCAAATCAAATTGAAAATCTGAAGAATTTGGGAACCAAGGCAACCCATTGAACAATTCATCATGTTCCTCGAACTACTCCTGAACAATATGTGCTGTATTTCGGGGTGCATTATACTGCTGAAAGAGGTCACTGCCATCAGGGAACACTATTGCAATGATATGGTGCATCTGCAACAATGGTTAGGTAGTTGGCAAATTGACGTCCACATTAATGGCCCGACCCAGGGTTTCCCAGCAGATCATTGGCCATAGCAGCATGCTTCTCCGGTGGCTTGTTGTCCTCCCGAGGTGCGACGAGAAGCCATCATTTCCCCAGAAAATACCACATACATCCATAGCTATCCACATGATCTAAAAATGAGACTCATCTCACCAGGCGACCTTCTTCCACTGCTTCAAGGTCAAATTCAAACACACATGTGCCCATCATAGGCATTTTTGATGCTGGACAGGGGTCATCATGGGGACTCTGACTGGTCTGCAGCTTGGCAGCCCCATACGAAGCCGGGTTCAACGGCGCATTCCCACCATGAAAACCATCATGATAATTTGTTCTGACGTGTGCCACAGCAGACCTTCTGTTGGTTCAGCCTTCATTACTCTCGCACATCCATGAGCCTTGGGTGCCCAACGCCCAGTCACCAGTTTGTGGCTTGTCCCTCCTAGGACTGCTGTTAGCAGGCACTCACTGCTGCTGACTTGGTGCACCCTTCAAGACTTGCCATTTCATAGATGCTCTGAAACCAGTCATCTGGACTTTTAACATCTGGGCTTTGTCAAAGTAAAAAACTCTTTATTCCAGTCCATTTCTTCTGGATCCAACATGTTGACTATGAGAACTGATTGTCCGCATACCATCTAATCTGCCTAAACTATGACAAGTCCCCCTGTTTGGAGATGATCAATATTATTCAGTTCACCTGTGAGTGGTCATAATGTTTTGGCTTATCATTGTACAACACAATTTACATTATTGTCTTTTCGTGTCCTTGTGGCATTGTCCTTGGATATATATTCAGAAACAAATAAGATGCAAATGAGGGTGTGAGGGATTTTCTAAATATTTCCAAGCACAGAGATGTATTCAGCACATGTCTTATGTCTTCACAATTTTCAATTCACTTGAAAGAGGGCCAACAGTACCCAACTGTCAGCATTTTCTTGAGCAAGTTCTCATCATTGTATTAGATCTGAAAACATCAAATAATATCTCCAGGAGGTGAAAATCTCTGCCTTAAATATCCCATTCACAGTCCTCAATGCCAGATCTTGATCTCACCAGACCAGTCGCAAGTGGCTGCAGTTGAAGGTAGAACAGGGTGCTGAGACACACAAAGGCATGGCTGACTGTGGGCGTGGAGGGTGTGAAGTGTGTGAGCACTCTGATAGTCGTAGAAGTGGGCTGAGCCTGAAGAGCTCCCTGAGGCCAGGACACTTCCATCAACAGAGAACTCACACTGCACAGCGTATCCCTCCACCTAAAACAGGAGGAAACAGATTAGTGAAGCCTCATAGTGCAGCCTTCCCCCTGGAACCATAGTGGTGCTGCCATTAGCATAATGCACAGTACTGTAAAATGTAATGAACTAGAGATTAAGACACTGACATTAATTAATAAAAGAAAGTGTGACAAGTCAACCTCTTAAGCTAAGTTTTACTCTTGTTCTTTGGAGTTCAAGATTTTTTTGGCAGAGTGAGTAATGTAGTACCGACTGTTTTTAGTGCAATCACACAGGCTCACACTGTGATAATGACAGGGAAAGCAAGTATGCCTGTATACTTTTTTTAATTGAGTGATAACTCCATAATAGGAAAAATATGGGAAATTTTGCAACCCTGGTAGGACACTGTGAGCAGACAGTGAACATCAGGAGCAATGAGGAAAAATTGGAAGGTTGGTAAGTATGCCTGGGGTCTGCTTGCAATCCCTCCAGCTTGCCTGTAGAAAGTTTTAGGTAGCGAAACCTCCTTTCATGTGATGCGAGGTCATTGTGCTGTAAGAGCAGAGAGAAAACAACCACAGGTAGAAGAGTGCACTCAGTAGAGCCCAGATGCGCCTGTCAGGCATATCTCCCCTTCTCAGGTGCTTGGATTTCACAACAAACCACTACTTTTTTGCCTTCCGGGAGAAGATGGAGGCTTTATTCATTTATCATTGTACATACATACAACTAAAAGTGTTCGCTGCATTTAACCCATCCTTTTGTATAGGACCATTGAGCAGCTGCAGAGCCTGGGGAAAGTCAGTAGAGAGGCACTGCCTGCATATCTCCCCTTCACCAGTGCTCAGACGTAGGCAAAAGACCAGCTGAAGCATTAGCACTCAATTGTGGTATGAAACAGGTTTTTCAAAGGTTTCGAGTCACCATAACCATGGGAGGTCCTTGATTATACAGTCATAACTGTGCACAAAAAGTATTAAGCTGACAGGCCCAGTAGTATACGAGATTAGCACCAGACGGACCCACACATATGCAGACAGAAAAGCCAGCATGTTTCATGTCATTATATTAATTTTGCACAATTCCCAAGACAATTGAATGGGAAATATGAGTTTAAAAAGTTTTTAATATACAGCACTCAGGCTAAAGGATAAAAAAATCTAACAAATAAAGAAGTTTCATCTGTCAGTCTGTGTGATGCACACCTTCCTTGGCGGACCCTCGCATGAATGTGAGCGAGTCCAATATAAACTTACATTTTCAAAAAGAAAATGGATAGTACAGTGATGAAACTATTAGCAGTGTTGCCTCACAGCAAGGAGATCCTGGATTCAAATCCTATCCTAGGTCCTTTCTTTGAGGAGTTTGCAAGTTGTCCTCTCACCATCAAAAAGACATGGATGTTAGGGTTAATACTCCTGCTTATACCCCTGGGCAAGGCAACATTACTGCTCCTATATAATCAGATAGGTTGAATGCAGAGAACAAATTTCGTTTCGTGTCTATACAATGACAAATTAATAGTTTCTTCTTTTCAAAAAGGTTTGCTATGCGACCACGTTGGTCTAACCCAAACCTTGACTTTATTTTCATAATATAACAAAGCTGGATAAACTACTTGTGCTTGCACATGTGCAATTCTACATGAATTCATATTCGGGAGCAACAAGAATATGCAACAATTCATATTTTGACGGCAACTGTTGACTTTGATCGGGTATCAACAGAGAGCAGCGTTGAATGAGTAAGCTATATAGAGTCAATGAAGAGAGGAAGTGGCGTTAGCAAGAACCAATGTTTTTCAAAGGCTTTGAATCAAAAAACAAAAACATTTTTTAGGCTCATAGGTCCAGTAGTTTCTGAGATTTGCCATGGATGGACACATTTGTATACACATGCTACCAAATGCATAATCTCCTGCAAGCTATTGGCTAGTGGACATAACAAAAGCACACAGTAAAACGGTAAAATAATATCATTCAAAAATCTGCTAAAATAAGATTTGTGCATATAAAACTTATTTTTCCATTCATGAAATGAACACCTCTAACTTAGCTTACCATCTCTCTCGTGGAATGGCGTGGAAACAAATTCTCCCAAGCAAACATCACTATTACGTGCTAACCTGCATCCTTTTAAAAGCCTTAGTATTGATGCTAACATATGGACACAAATCAGTGGCAGAAAAGTAGTTTTACTGGAGGTTTCATTGCAGTTACATCACTTTCCTTAGTGCAAAACTCACTAGCTCAAAACACTCAAGGACAACAACACATTTTTTTGATGGGGTTTGTGTGACCAACAAAGTCACATTAACTCTACCTTTACCCCAGTTGTTATTAAATGCAGGCCTATTTAACTTAGTTGTATTGGTCTAAGTTAGTTTAGTCTCTGTACCCCAGCCCAAAATCTTTTCTCATTGAAGTTGCATTGATCTCAGGTTGGATCCCTTCCATGCTTTTGCAATGGAACTCTACTGCGGTGACAGAAAACTTTAACCCATGCAATACTATGTAAACATCACAGTAGCTTTTCAATATGCATCAAACCAGCCACCAGACACTTCCTGCAGTTTCCTTAATCAATGGGCTCATATTCTATTTAGCATGTTTGTTATGGGGCTGAGGGCTTTTGATGATCAGCAAGGAAAGGCCACAGGCTATGGATCTGGGAAGCACATTCTAGTCATAGATTTTAAACTGCATGATGTATGAGTAATGTCATGGTTGAGATGCATATTTCATTTGAGAGAATACTTTTACATGACTTCCATTGCACAGGTACATTGGCAGAAGCAACATCTGTGCAGAACCATGTCTGTGTGTTATATAATTGTGAGTTTCCATGCTCATATCAGGTGAAAATGCTCTTTGTAATCCTCCCCCCAACACCCTGTCATGAAATGTCATATTCTCCACTGACCTTGTGTCCTTCATATCGGCGCTTCTTATTCATCTTATAGGGTCGCTGAGAGGAGAACACTGCCATGTAGTTCCCATTGGTCTGAGCAACAAAGGATTCCTCTACTGGATGTGAAACCAGGCTGGGGCATGTGTACCTCTCCTGGAGGTCAAATTAGGAATGTGAAAGGGAATAAGGAAAGGTATGCACTTAATCATCATTAAAATTCACTTTGACCTTTACTGGGGAAAACAGCATTTCTAAACACAAATCACAGTCTATGAAACTCAGTCCTATATACAAATGTCCAGAAATGCTCAGTTCA
>OMLC01056118.1:0-16162 GCA_900302585.1 Regalecus glesne
CAATCTGACCATTTATAATAAGCTAACTAAATTAAAAATTAGAGATCAAAACTGTAAAAAACAACAACTAAGATGGAGGAGGAGGAAGAGGAAGAGGAAGAGGAAGAGGAAGAGGAAGAAGAAGAAGAAGAAGAAGAAGAAGAAGAAGAAGAAGAAGAAGAAGAAGAAGAAGAAGAAGAAGAAGAAGAAGAAGAAGTAGTAGTAGTAGTAGTAGTAGTAGTAGTAGTAGTAGTAGTAGTAGTAGGAGTAGTAGTAGTAGTAGTGGTAGGAGTAGTAGTAGTAGTAGTGGTAGTAGTAGTAGTAGTAGTAGTAGTAGTAGTAGTAGTAGTAGGAGGAGTATTATGAGTAGTAGTAGTGGTAGTAGTAGTAGTGGTAGTAGTAGTAGTAGTAGTAGTAGTGGTAGTAGTAGTAGTGGTAGTAGTAGTAGTAGTAGTAGTAGTAGTAGGAGTAGTAGTCGTAGTAGTAGTAGTAGTAGTAGTAGTAGGAGGAGTATTAGGAGTAGTAGTAGTGGTAGTAGTAGTAGTGGTAGTAGTAGTAGTAGTGGTAGTAGTAGTAGTGGTAGTAGTAGTAGTAGTAGTAGTAGTAGTGGTATTAGGAGTAGTAGCTAACTGTCATTTGAGGGAGAAGGTTTGAGGTGAACTGCTGCCACTAGCTGCTCTCATGATGTGAACAAGCAGGGAGAGATGGGTTTGAGTTGTTCGTCCAGGTAACAATAATGTTTGCAGTTAACTTCTACCTCGCATTATATGGGTTTCAGTATACAGAGAGGAGTCCACATGGCCGCGGTCGCTCAGTGGCGGAGTTTACGCCTCAGGAACTGATGTCCAGCCTGACCATTTAAACCTGAATCAACTTTAACATCCGGCTGTAAAGCTTCACACGTGTGGACGGGTCTGGGTGTTGGATAGCGAAGTAAGGTTGGACAGGACTTCCTGTCTCTCCAGTATGGGGGCCCAAGGTCACTGAGCAGCTTCATTCATCCTGTCGGTCAGATATCAACATCTAGTTACTGGTGATTCATGATCATCTTCCGTGAAGGTGAACTCACCCGGGCACTCCGAGGCACCTCCAAGAGAGAATTTATTTCTCTGTTTATTGGGAGCATGTTAAAGCCTTTCAGGACTCCTTGGAGAACCAGACAGAAGGAACTTGACGATTGCAGTTACAGTCAGAACAGTGGAAAAGGCTTGAACTCATGTCAGTTGTCAGCGATATAGTTCCCAATCTAGTGCCAGGGTCAGGGCCACCGTGCACTCTCAACAGGCACCTCTTCTGTCTTATTGTAACCCTAACACGGGAGTTAAATGCCGGCCAGAAGGTGTGGATGTGTTGGGAAGGAAACGGTGGACTTGGGTGTGGTCTCAGTTTGAGTATGACTTACAATGACAGCCATTGTTGGTTGCTTAAAGAGGTGGCAGCCATCCTGAGTCTCCAACACATTATCTTCCTCTCGGGTCTTTATTCCAGAAGCTTCTCGCAGACATGCCTCCGTCAACGGTCCATATTCATAATACTTGTTGGGAGTAGCGCTGTACCATGTAGAATCCGTGGCTCGCTAATCTGAGCTCGTTCATGGAAATGTCACCGTGGCGGTTTACCATGGCTGAAACCCTCCACCGTGGCATTATCGTCAAAGCCAATTAGAGAAGGTTTTCACCCGTAGGGGTAAAATGCCTTGTAATCGAATTCCTCCTCTAACAATTAGCCCTCTGCCTCATACACTCTCAGTGCTCCTCTATGAGCCCGACTAAATTGGATAGGGCCTGGACCCTATACAAACAGGCAACTGAGGATGTTTTGCCAGATGCAGCCTCTTAATTAGGCTGCTGAGTCCTTTTCAAAAGACAGCGCCGACACAAATTGACAGAACATTACTTTTACAGATATTTTGTTCATTAAAGCAGCAGTAGATAACTTCTCAACACACGCCCCCTGGCAATTCCAAGAGGTTCTGTTGTTTGTGCCGCTGTCACGGGGACGACCGGATCACATTCCAGTTATTAACAGCCTGTCCAGTGCCCAGAGCCAGGTACAGCAGTAAGAGTCCCCGTGTGAGCCAGAAACCCTGATCTCAGTCCTGTGATAAAGATAAAGGCAGGGCGGGACTTCCCAGTGGTATTAACAAACAGGCAGGTTGTGTTTCCTCCTGGTCCAGCTGAAAGAATGCCAACTGAACGTGGGTTTGGAACCCTCTCAGGTCCCGGGTGTTGCAGTGAACTCTGTTCCCCCCTCGAGATCTCTTCTCTCCCTGGCTTGATGCAATAACAGGGCGTCCGATCAGAAGAAGCTTTATTTATTTTTCATCGTGCATTCAACAAAATCAGTTCTCTGCATTTAACCCATCCTGTTGAATAGAGCACTGAGCAGCTGCCAAAACGCAGTGCAAGGAAATGGTATTGTACAATCTCATATACAGGACATGCTGGAGGATCCAACAGCATCTACTGAGTGAACACAGAGTCACATAACGGAGGAGGGGTCAAACCATTTGACATTTCATAAACCAAGCACAAATCTGAAAATAACCCCCAAATCCTCAAAGCTCAGTCAATTTTATTCCTACAGTGATGGAGGTCCATCTGCTTTTTGTCCAGTTTTTAGAGTTTCTATCATGACTCGAGGCTTTATGGCTCTTTCTGCAGAAACGGTTTCATCAGAACCTTCTGCAAGCAGGGGAGACATTTAGCATTTCTGTGAACTTGGTATATTAAGTGTGCTTCAGAGACCATTGTTCTTAAGCTGTTGGCCATCTGTAAACTCACTAGCCATCCTACACACAGCAGGGATTGTGTAGGTGGGTAAACTGATGAACTCTAGTCCCAGCTCACAAGCGTTGGCGAGATGACTAGCAGTCCGGTCCATTGTCAGAAAACTTGTTGGATAAGATCCATAGTCTTTCATTGAGTCCTACCAAGCCACCTTCGAGTAGAGGCAGAGAGCTGTAGCGTTGGTGGCCGTACGACTAGAAACTGAAATGTACATTGATACAGGTAATGGTGGGTGGCATAGGTCAGGAGGTGGGGCAGTCATCTTGTAATCAGAGGATCAGTGGTTCAAATCCCGGCACTTGTAGAAAGTGTGAAAGCTTCTTCTACAATGGATGCTTTTATAATTGATCAGTCTATCAGCAACTGTCTGGTGGAACTCTTCTGTGAAAATTGATGTGGTTCCCAATGTGCATGTTCTACCCCTGAACTGCCATGGCCCCTATGGCAGGCCAGGGGTGGTGTCCAGGGAGACAGAGTTGATCTACTATTACTCTCAGCTGCTCCCATCAGGGGTCTCCACAGCATCAGCATCTCCATCTCTTCCTGTCCTCTACATCTTCCTCTGTCACACCAGCCACCTGCATGTCCTCCCTCACCACATCATAAACCTCCTCTTTGGTCTTCCTCTTCTCCTCTAGCCTGGCAGCTCCATCTTCCAGAGAGAGAGAGAGGGAGGGAGAGCAGGGCTGACCATAGCATGAGTAGAGACAGGAAGAAAACATATTTTTTTAATGCAGTAAGATGATAAAGGCATTCCGGAATAGACAAGCAGTTCTGTGCAGTGTGAAAAGTACAGATGGTCCAGGAGGCAGAAAGATGATTTGATGGGCATTTATAAGGCTGGTCTGTTTTTTTACTCTTTTTAAATAAAAAAATTTGGGGTCAGAAATGTGATTTTATTTCAGCTTTCGTAGTTTTAGGTTTGTTTGCTTGTGATTCTTTTTCTCTTTTTTCACTCACAATGTTCAAAATGGTGTGAGGAGCACTGGCTGGCTCCTGAGAGAGCACACGGGGTCAACAGAGGTCTTCCTGACGCATCTGCTTCACAGAGTGGCTTCACACTGATCTACCCCCTCTTGAACTCCCTATCTACATCTCTATAACCTATCAGTGTTTTTGCTCTCATCTTTCAAGGATGTTCCTCTCTCTTCTCCCTTTCTCTCTCTCTCCTCGTCCATTGTGCTTCTCTTCTCTCCATCCCTCTCTTCTCTGTGTCTCCCCGATGGGCGACTCCATCTCTTCATCACGGCTAAACGTTAACAGTATACCTCTTCTTATTTACGAGGTTCCTCTTCTCCCCTTTACATCAATCTCCATCCATCCATCATGGTGGGATATTTAAACAGTTCTCTCTCTCTCTCTCTCTCTCTCTCTCTCTCTCTCTCCCCTTATTTCTCCCTCCTCCTCTCTGCCTGTCTTCATCCATCTCCCCAAGTCAGTGTGTCTAAAAGGTTTGGAGCTATGTGCTGTGCCAAGAGCACAGATTTTGATAACCACTGTCTGCTGTTGATAGTGCATGTGGGGGGGGAGACCCCAGAGTCTCTTGTCCTGGCCACGAGGGGATTTACAGCTGATGCTGACAGCAGGGGAATTTCACACACTGCTAAGGTGGACAACATGAGAATATTGATATCCTGTAGGTAATAAATCAACCCTTCCCTCAAAAAAAGATAAATTAAAAAAGACAAACAGCTCAGGAGAGTATTGGTAATAGATTAATCATATTTTGCTTATTTATTTATTATAAGACGTTTTAGACACCTCCATTACATTCCTCAAGAATGACTTGTGATTAAAAAGAGACCTCTTTCGGATCTTTGGGAGAATGTCTGTGTTCACAGCTCAGACTTCTGCTTTTGGCTACATGCTGATGATTACATTGTGTTTCATATGTTGACATTTTATCGATAACGCGGGGGCAGCTCGGCTTGGTCGCTGGAGAAGTCGTCTGGAAATCGGAAAGCTGCAGGTTTAATCCCAGTATCTGCAGAGAAGTGTGTTTGTGTGTCCTTGAGCAAGACACTGTTCCCCTAACTGCTCTGCCCTGTGATGGACAGGTGACCCATCCAGGTTGTTTCCCTGCCTTTGGCCCAACAAGCACCGAGCTAGGCTCCAGTTCCCTCATGACCCGAGTTCAGACAAGCAGTGGATGATGGGCATATTGATGGATGGAGCCATCCATGGTTTGCTGGTACTTTTAGTAATACCAGGTTGTAAAACCAGCCCAACGTCAACACTAGTTGACCTGGACAACAGCAGGAATGGGGTGAATCTTATTCCGAGAGGACGAGCCACAATATTCTGTAGAAGACAGTAGACACAGAGAATGACCTGCTGCTGGGTAAAGTTTAATGTGAATGTGATGAATTTGTCTGGTCACTGCTTACTTGGGCCCAGTGACAGCGGTTTGCATATTAGCATCTCATTCTGTGTGTTCTGTTAGAAGCTGGATGTATAGACAGGTTTGTTTTCCCCTAATGATGAGCAAACAGCAGGAAGGTTGATGGAAGGAGATCTGTTAATAATTTCTGCCCCACCCCACCCTCTCTCTCTCTCTACATCCTCCTCTGTCATAATCACCGGAATCATTAAGAAGAACAAGCGGTGTTTGTTTACAACATTAATTAAGATGTTTGTGGGGGACTCTTGGCAAAACAATGAGATTGCATTGAAGGCTAATCTGTGCTTTCTTCAGGGTCAGCAAGCACGTCCTGTAGATGTGTCATAAATCCAAGAGGCGCTTTTGTTGAAATCGTTCATCGCTTTTTTTCATTAGCTTAACACTATACTTCACACATCATGGCTAACAACCCCCCCCCCTGATTTCCTGCTCCGCAGTGGCGGGAGCATCTCCCCTGCATAAACCCTGCCGCTAGGCAACCATCACAGCACTTCGTACACATCTGAGTTCATCTTTTCAAAGGGGATGATTTTGTAAAACTGGATTTTTTTAACCTAAAACATTTGTCCTCGGTTTCTATCCTGGAGCAGCATGGCTCAAGAGGTGGGGTGGGCATCTAGTTATTTTGCCATGAATCAACATCTCCATTTTTCCATTGCTGAACTCTAACTTCTCCTTCGCACTTTGTAAAAATATCAACTCTGTTGGAAAAAAGTTTGACTTTCAGCTAGGGCTGGGTGGGTGCTGGGGTGAATTGAGTGCATGAAATCAGATTTGGGGCCCATCATCTTTTTTGTCCCTTATCCATGAGATTTGTTAAGAGATAAACAGAGTCCAGATACTGTGGGCTTGGAGTCATGAAGCGATGCGTGACAAAATTGTACAGGCAGAACTATAAGGTAGGGAAGAAAGGTCAACCCAGCCCTCTGTATGAGAGCAATTCATAGAATCCATCCACTATTTTAAGAGAACCAGTGTTTCACCAGCTTAATGTGTAACTGGGTTGGTTTGTTTTTTTGTCTTTCATCATTCGTCTACTAAAGACCCCCAAATTTGCATCAGATTTGAGAGTAAATAGAGAAACGTCATCTTCTTATGATACTGAACCAGTGTGTTTTTTTTCTGATTTACTCTGCCAGTGAGTGTGAGCTGAGAAATGGGATTAGGTTTTTCTTTTTTTCCGGTGCATTTGAAAATTTAGCCACTTCACACTGTAAGTCCATGACCCAACTTCGTATAAGATGGATGGATGGATGAATGAATGGATGGATGGATCTATTATACGGTGAAGGAGATCTTTCCAGATATTCATGTCCTCTCTTACTCAGAGATGGAATTTCTTTCAAAAACATTTACACTTGAATTAAGGCATTAAAGGGGGCTAATGATCAGATTCCCCTGTGTGTATCCAGTCTTCACATTAGCACAGATGCCTCAGCAGGAGACTTCTTAAGTTTCTCTCCATACATAATGAATGATCGGCCGTGCTGCCTGTTGAAGGTATTAAACATCATCCACTGGGGAGCCAAATGAGAAACGTGACTAGTCTGTGAAGTCCAACTCATTAAAATGAACCCTTTCAACCATCTGCGTTTGACCCATCTTGTGACTCTCCGTCCAGCTCCCTCCCACTTTCACTGATTGCATGAGGTTCTCTTTTCGCTGACACGGTTCAATGGAGCGGAATAATGCACGCATGGTGTCGGTGATGGTCAGCCATCGACACACGGACCCACTGTAAACAGAGAGGCATGCCTGAGTGTCTTTTGTCATATCGATCAGCTCAGGCTGCTGTAGATCGACTGCCAGAGTCTCTACCTGGCAATTTGTGTCTGCGTGGGATTTCGTGTTGTGGGGTGTTGCGGGGTTACCGTATGAGCTTTGGAAATTGGTAGGTTTCTCCGTTTCTCTGTCATCAAATTGAGGGGAGTATCCTCTGAACTGTTGGACCATGATTCACATCAACAGTCCCCTTACAGCATCTATAACCTCCATCTTGACATCCATCCATCCATTGTCAACAGTTTATCTGAAGTTGGGTCACAGGGGAACTGGAGCCTATCCCTGAGCTCATTTGGCAAAAAGAAGGGAAAACCCCGGACAGGTCGCCATTCCATCTCAGGCCTTGAGCTGTTAGGGGTTCATTGTCTTGATGAAGAACATTTCAACACACCCTTTGCAGGGGCTGGGGATCAACCACCAATCTGCTAGACTTCCTCCTGAGCTATATTCTAGCATATAATAGGTAAAATATACATAATAATAATAATAATAATAATAATAATGAGATCCATTTTAATTGTCACACTTAATCCCCACATTGTTAGGATGAACAAGTACTTAGATGAACCTTGGGGGATTAAGGCTTGATGCCTGATCCCTGATCCTGGGTTTGAACCAGCATCTATCTGGCTTGTCAGTTTCTGAAGCACCCGCTCTACCACTGAGCTACTTTGGCCCCAATAATAATACCAGGGATGATAATAACGGTTCCAGTGTCGCCACACACCGACTCTTCAACTAAAGATGACATTATTACTCGTAAGTATCAAATTAATCTTTTCTAGCGTTATCTTTCATCTCAGTGGAACATCATTTTCAACACCCTCTGAAACCCCTTAAAATCCACACACGACCGTGGCCTCTCCTCAGGCAGTGCATCAAAAGCAGATCACCAGCAGTGGCCATGGCTGTTGCTAAATGACTGTTTCAGGTCTTTCTGAAGCACGGCACACATTTGATGATCTTCAGAATATTTAGAACTGAAAGCATGAAAAAAGAGAAAAAAACCTGGAGTCTGGAAACACGCCGAGCCCTCAGTGCCGTTCAGACCCAGGCGAAGTCTTCTGTTGAAAACAATGATGAAAAGGAGCTTTAAAGACAGGTCCAGCCATGACACGAGCCTGAGGGTGTGTTCAGATTGTTCCACTGTTTTCAGGCCGCCACTGCCTTTTTCTCTTCAAAGTTAACAGGGACCGGCTACGAGGCGGATCTGAAGTAATGGCTTGTTCTGGAAGAAGCAGCGTGCTGGCTTCTCTCTCTCTCTCTCTGACTGAGCAGAGCACTTTCTGAAGTTTAGGACGGTGTGACATTTCGGGAGGGGCTGCACACCACTCTGGTTTGGTTTTGTTGTTGTCTTTTAGACTCCGCCATGTCCAACTGAGAGGCAACGTCAAGCTTCATGCCTGACATTGCCCTACATCTCCATCTACGAAGCTGAGAAGCCTTCTTCAGGCTCAGGATCAGAATCCGTTTTTTAATTAGCTGTGTGCGTTTGCACACACATGGAATTTGACTCCTGTTCCGTGGCTCTCCCAGGTACGTCACATAGAATAATCACTCAAGAACACCACAATCTTGACGCATGCACACAACTGCCTCGACTACCACCTCTGCTGTTGGCTCCTCCCGTTAGGGGTCCCACAGTGGATCATCCATCTCCATCTCTTCCTGCCCTCTGCTCTGTGGCTCCCGCCAGAGGAGAGGAGCTGGAACAGGTTGTGAGCAGGGTGTGATGGGGCGGCCGTGATGCTCTCCTTGCTTCTGTCAGACGGAGTACTTTCAGAACCCCAGAAACCAGCGCTACAACATCCATGAATGCACCCATTGTTCAGGCGTATGACCTTCATCTCTTAACAGATTAAACAGTTTGCGTATCACCGGCTGAATATATTAGCTGATGCCGTGATGGAGGCAAAGGGCCTTTTACATCAGCTGCTGCAGAAATTTGATGTACGAAGTGCTTTTTCATCAGAGCAGCTGAATAGCGCTGGCAGTCCATGGCAGGGCTGTTTATGCTATGCTGGAAAGATCAACCGAGTGTTCAGATCAGCACTGAGCTGTCAGCGCCGCAGCTTTGGTCTGCTCTTTCATGAACTGCCTGTGGATAAGAAGGGCTGCAGCACTATTGAGATCTTCCCTTTTCCATTATTTGCTATTACTAAAAAAGAGGTTTCATTGCTCTGTTTGGTTGTACAGATGAAGACCCAACTCCCTGGTGTAGTTCCACTATCTGATCACTGGTATCAACTGATGGCTGTCGACATCCCCTCCTAAAGACATATTTGGTCTATCCGTTGCAGTTCTCCAGTTGTACCGTCCTCCACTTGAACTTGGTTCCATCCTTTTAAAGCTCTTGGTGTAAATATGTACTGCATTAAAGTGTATTAACACAGTGTGTGTATGTGTGTGTGCGCATGGATGCACGTGTGTGTGTGTGTGTGTCCACATGTGTGTATGAGTGTGGGAGTGACATACGTCACTTCATAAATTTTCTATTTCAATATTTTCATTCCCTTGACTTCCTGCCCTGCATTTCATATCTCTACTAAGAGCATTACTACTAGTACTAGGACTGGTAGTAATGGTACGACTACTACTCGTAGTACTACTACTGCTACTTTTGGTTGTCCCCATTAGGGGTCACCACAGCACATCACTTGATAAACCTCCTCTTTGGTCTTCCTCTTCTCCTCTAGCCTGGCAGCTCCATATTCAGCATCCTTCTCCCAGTATACCAGCATCCTTCTCCCAGTATACCAGCATCCTTCTCCCAGTATACCAGCATCCTTCTCCCAGTATACCAGCATCTCTCCTCAACACATGTCCAGACCATCTCAGTCTGGTCTCTCTGGCTTTGTCTCCAAACCCTCCACCCTGAGCTGTTCCTCTGATATACTGGTTCCTGATCTGGTCCTTCTTCATCACTCCCAATGTAAATCTCAGCATCTTCACCTCCTCCAGCTCCTCCTCCACCTCCTGTCTTTTAGTCGGTGCTACTGCCTCTCCTCTAACGGGAGCAGCAGCAGTGATAGTAGTGGTGGTGGTAGTAGTGGTAGTAGATTAATTTGTGACAAGGTTATTATCAAATTTTACAGTAGCCAACATTATTTTTAAAACAAACACGCTGAAATTCTGATTCATCAATGTCGGTCTCGATGATCTTTGGAATCATTGCTTGTTTTTCTTGATTAACTCAAAACCCCTCTCCGTACGTCCACCTCCTTCTAACTGTAAGTTATGGAGAGTAATGACCCAGTCATTACAGATAACCCTGTGATGCGGTGTGGTTAGACTAATAAGAAATAAGGAAGACGTAGCCGGGTTTTCACAAAGCTGTCTCCCTCCCAAAGCAGCCCACGACTTGTGGATGTTTTACTGCTGTGCTGCGGAAGGAAATTGAAAAAAAAATCATGTAGGTGTAAAATGTCAAGTCAAATTTGTTTGCATAGCCCTAAAACAAAATGTAGTCTCTGAGGGCTTTAAAATCACATTAGGTTGTGTGCGATATATGGTAAACCTCATCCTTAGATCCTCAATTCAGATGAGTAAATCTCCGCCAAGGAAACTGCCAGGACAAAACAGAAACTGAAGGAAAACCCGAGGAGGGATCCCTGTTTAGGCAGCAAGAGTTTCAGTATGAAAAGAATGAATGATAAAAGGACTTGTTCTTATGTAATGAACCTTGTTAATATCAAAACATAGTTATTGCAGAACAGTACTAAAGTCCTACATATAGAATTATTATGACATAAGCAAGACCTAATAGCTATGTTGTAGACTAACTGCCCATGTGTCTGTGTGCGTGCATGTGTGTGTGTGTGTGTGTGTGTGTGTGTGTGTGTGTGTGTGTGTGTGTGTGTGTGTGTGTGTGTGTGTGTGTGCTTGATGGGATCAGAGCGCATCAGAAATGAGGTAACTCGTCTGTCCCGGTGCACACCCAATCGTCCAGGCAAGGGAACCACAGGAAAGGTTAACCAGTTGACCTGGATAAGAAGTTAGAGTAACGTCCCATCACTCATTCAGGTGACCTCTTCAGTCTGAGCTGACTGCAGGCATCCCCCCACCCTCTTTGACAATACGGCCCCATGACGATCAAAACGAAGGACAGTAAATAGGGAATAACGTCCCTGGACCAAGAGGAGGGGCTAAGAGGTCATCGGTCACCGACTTACAACGTTGTGATTGCAACTGTTTTCCAATCCTTATGTGCTCATGACCATCAAATGTGCATTCAATAAGGAACTTGCACATGGAGGCATCCTTCGTTTTGTTTGGCATGCATCCTTTTAAGGTATTCCTAAAATAAGATATTCCTTTATTAGTCCAACTGGGGGAAATGTTGTCTACAAGGGTGGGGATGCTGCAGTAAGCTCAGAGTCAAGATGTCACCTGTATGAGTGATGGGAGGTTTCTTAGTAAAACGTCTCACCCACATGAACTGATTCATTTTTTTGTGAAGTCCTTCACAGATTTAACCCAATCCCATATGACTGCCGGGGATGGAGACCTGCTCTTCAGGTTGCAAGCGGAGACTTGCCCATAATAAGGTGGTGGTATTTCAGAGTGAACCCGGAATGTACAACGGATCACACAAACAGGAGTTTATACAATCAATTGGTGTTTTATATATTTTTTTGCATTTTACAATTCAGGAGAACAAACTCTGGCATTACATGCATTGCTTTATTCTAAGACACACTCAAAACCACACTACCAATAAAACAAATCAGTTCTTAAAATCAAAACAAAAAAATAGGTTGAATAGCAAATGATTTTTATAGTATGTACATTTTTTCTTTATATTTAACACTAAAACCTCTTTATGTCCATTGATGAAATATCAATTAAGTACTCTCTAGAGCACCAAGCCTCAAAAATAATATAAAGTAAACTTCAAGCTAAAATATACTCGATTACTAGCTCACACCCAGGATTCCTGCTGAAATAGTTCCTATTTTTAAAATCTTCATTTGTAAAAGCTATTTAAAAGCAACTGCAATGATAACCTAAGACTATTCAATTAATCCAATAAATGGAAAATAAAACAATAAATTATACTACTTCTGGATGTAAAAACTGGGTTAAGTCAAAGCTTCCAACAAAGATGCCCATTTCAAATTATATTTGCCATCGCTTTTGTAGTCTCAGTAGCTGTGTTTGTTTTTATCCATATATTGAAGTGTCGCACTAGAGTAAGTTTATGGAAATGGAAAAATAATAGTAAAAACTCGGAAAAGTTTTCATGCTCACTTGAGGTTGTTTTTTTGCCTTTCATAAAGAGTTAATTTGCTAAATGGGAGACGGAAAACATCTTTGCCGTAGCAAGCCGCTTCCGCGGTCGGCATCATCCTGGATATTCTCCTAGCACGAATTTCCTCGTCTCCATCTTTTATCCAGACAGCATGAAACGTGGCCAATGACAGCTGACATGAAAGAAAGATGACAACTTTCCCCAAGTGAAAAAAGATCCTAGAAGACCTCTCCTCATTCTCTCTTGTAGATGATCAAGGCAAATGGTTTTGTTTCTGGTGCACACAATGCCTTCTTCTACGGTTTATTACAGCCATTGGTATCACAGCCTACACCGCCGACCTCTGATGAACTTTGCATAGCTTACTATATATATATATTCGCTCCAACGAAAGTCGATGGAAACACTAATCTGGTTTTTTTTTTCCTCCTTTTTCTGACATTTCAAAAGTCGACTTAAAATTTGCTTGACAATTAATGGAAACACGGTTAGTGTGGCTTTAATCAAAACCTTACCATAGATGCTGTCAAGCAACTGTGATGTATGTCAGTCACGAGAAAAACAGCACATTCACTATTGAGCAGCAGCTTCGGGATCAACCTGTAACGGAAATTTGTGACTGCAGCCATCTCGATTTAGTGGATTGTCATGAGAAAAGCTCTGCAGAGGCGCTCTGTCTGTCCTTCAGTTATAAGAAAGCAATGTCGCAAGCGGTCTCGGTCTCAAATACATTCAAACTCCAAATAATTCATATGGGAGACAGATTTTCCAAATGCACCATTTGAGCAATTTTGTCAGCTGACCACATTCTGCCGTTATTGTGAATCAAACCAAGGCACACAAAGGACTTAAGAGAGATCTCTTCTCTCGGCCAAAAGGAATCACCATCAAAGGTAAACAGTCCAAGCTCCATGCACACCGTGGCGTCACTTACAAACTGTGGAGATCAACAAGCAGTTGACTTGCTGAGAAGTATGGCAACCGTGAGTTTTTAACGCAAAAATGCACGGAATGCATTCTTTTGTAAACGTTAAGAGCTGTTAGGAGCACAAAGATTCTGTATTCACGCTTGCTGTCTATGCTTGCTTTTATGTTCTAAATGAAATGCGCTGATAAAAACAATCCAATTTAAGTCATTCATCCTAAGCAGTTTCTTCATACCTAAACAGTATGCCACGGAAATGAGTGCTCAGTGTGGTCATCATCTGCCAAATGGCATCCTCTCTCTTTCTGCTCTCCATTGCCCTATGGGGTGGTGAGAAGGATGGGAAACGGATCATTCATTTATTGGGTGCGGTGCTATCCTTTTTGGCATCATCAGCTCCAGCTTCAGCCTTCTTCCCCCGGGCCGAGGCTGGTGCCTTTTGGGGGTTGTCTTTGGATACGTTCTGCGCCATGAGGGCCACAGAGTGCTGGCTGGTGGGGGCAGAGGATTTGGCAGTCTGCGTTGGCTTGGAGGCAGGGTTGGAGGGGTGTCTCCGGCGCCTTCCCTCATCCCCGGCCGAGGACGAGTGAGGTCTCCTCCTTCCTCCCTCCTCTCCCATGGGGGGCTAGTGGAGCACACACAGAGCAATCATCACAGTTACCAGACACATTATGGTGAGAGCAGAGTGCTACACGTACACATGTGGACAGGCCCAAAGAGCATTGGGTGGGTGTGCTCACACATGCACGTCAATGCATACGACCAGTATGTCAATATAAATTAATCTGCGTTTTGCCAAAATCTCCCTCCCTGACAACACTTTGCATGAAGAATCTCCGCTAATGTAGGCTACACTAGCCACATTTTCCTCATTCAGTACTGTTCTGCTTTTCCATTGGAAAAAAAGCAGCTTTTCAGAAGGACTGGGCTAATTTGGACATCATTTGTAACAGGGTTGCTAGTACAATGACTTGATAACTAGGTTCAGAATATGGGTTTTGTTTTCGAGTCCGCATGTAATAGCGTTACGTCTAGCTGAAATTTCAATCTGATGACACGCCCTGATTTCTACTGTGCAACCCTACAAAGCATTCAACTAATAACAACAGCGACAAAATGAGTAATATTGGAAAGGCTGTTTTAATGCCTACCAAAATTATATACGCACTTCCTCATTGTTTTCCCCCTGATGCCATTAGCCAAGTACTTTAACAATATCTGTACCGATTTCATATCAATTGCAACTTGCATTTTTACTTTTACGTTTGCTGCTATTTGATTTTTTTATGCTGTCATTCAGTCTGAATGCTAAATATCATATCCCATGAAACAGTGTCGAAAATTCAAAACCCACCATAAAATTTCAAAAAGTCCCAAAGTCAATGGGGAAAATTGCGAGTCTATTTTTTGTTAACATTTTGAAGATATAAGTTTAAAAGAATTCTCACAGCTATCATGAGTCCTCTACCATTCACACCTATGTGTTCGACAGCCACTTACAACCACTCTGAAGTCCTCCAGGTTCTTGTACTTGGCAAGGTGTTCTTGAAGCTTTGGGTCAATGGGCTGAGTTTTCATCCGGGAGTACTTCAGGAAAGCCCAGAACTTTTCCAGTCCATACAGCTGGCCTAGAGAGAACAGTAAAAAAAAAGAGAACATTATTTATTTTTATTCCCTGTGACCCAAGAATGTCCGTGTGCTAGGCCAGGTTCCTCCTGAGCTTCATGTATTCATTATTCCCTTCGGTCATGTGACTTACTCACTGCTGCCATGTTGGATTACAACCAGGTTGTGGATATGTGCAGCAGCTGGTTGTTTATTCTATGCAACCTGTGCTTTGAAGATTTGCTTTTCTCTAATGTATTCTCTTCAGCAGTTTGTTATCTAGGGACGTTTTTTGGGGTTTATTTTTAATAAAAAACATAGAAAGCACCTGGCTCTGACACTACACACAATTCTGCAACTTAAAAGTGAAGATACTGTTAGGCCACAACTGATCAAGAAGAGGTGTTCTTCGATACGGTAGCGGAGTTTGATTCTCAGAGGGCAAATTTGAAGAAGACATGATCTAGTGTTATCAAATACATTAAAAGCCTTTAGATACTCAAATGGCATTTAACCTATGATAAGATTAAATTGCTTTTCCTAGCAAAGGAGGGTTTACTAAGTTCTGGTCCCAAAAATCATATGGTGAAGTGGTGCAAACTATAGGGCTTTAAAGTATCAACTAAACTGCACATTTCTGGATCATAGCTAGAACAAATGCTATACAATGAATACAATGAACACAAAGATTGTTACATGTTTGACAAGAAAACAACAACAAACGCCTGCTGTATTAGACTGGATTCATTTCAAATGAATGCCTAGTTCAGAAGAATGACATTTGTTCTCAAATCAATTCACTCAGGGGGCTCTGGTGGTCACCCCCCCACCTAATCACCTACTGCTGGGTCAGTCTCTCTGATGCCCTCTAGAACATCCACAGGAAGGAGGAAGTGGTAGCATGTGTCTCCTCCAAGTCACATGACCACTAGCCCTCACTAGTCCACACATCATGGTCTGGTGGGGAAAGCACAGTGCTTGGCCGTCAGAGGAGAATGAAGCAGAGTACTTTCCCTTCACTTAACCAAGAGGCCTGGACGACCCAGAGGGGGACACTAGTGAACCCAGAATACTTTATCCAACCTAACCCCTATACCCATGTGAGGCTTAGCCCATTATGACCCACTAACTATGGACCTCTGGCTGTGGTTGGAAACGGTGCAGCTGGGATTCAAACCCCCGACTGTGTGACACAGAGATGCACTGAAATACTGACATGTGCACACTCTGAGGCCTCCACTCACATGTACAGCGTGAAAAGCTTTCTGTGAGGGAGGGCGACGGATGGTCTAAATACCAATTATTTAGTATATCTCAAATTTGGGGGATAATTTCCCACAAGTCTGCAACTCCCATGCTCTTTCATGTCTTTATCTGAAATCCATTTTGACATCTCCATTCACAGAATCCGTCCTTCTTTTCCACATAGA
>OMLC01056123.1:0-17002 GCA_900302585.1 Regalecus glesne
CAGTATGTATGCACACACACACATATATATATATATATATGAAATCATGTTTTTCATATCATACAGAGGAGCCATGTCAAAAATGTGTTTTTGTTCAGTGAAATGGATAATACACTTTTAAATCTAACCTGACTCTTGTATAGATGGCTCCGAACTAAATTTACATCCATTCGTATTGAGTTTTTGGATTGATGTCTCTGCACAGTAATTTAAAGGGAGTACTTACTGACAAAGTAGTCTGAGGTATAACGGGATTCCTGGAAGTTGGAGGTCAGTCCGTTGATGGGGAAATGCTTTGTGTCTTCTTCATGAAAAATAGATAAGAATGACGAACAGGGACTTCATGATTGATTTTATGTATCAGGTAACAGCATCCAGCATTATAAAAGATTAATAATCGCAGCAAAGCCGTCATCCTCTTTGGTTCCTTTTACTATTGTAACTGCTAAAAATGTTCTATATTGGGCCTTTTGCAATCAACAAATATACAAATGATGTGACTACACCGTAGAGTGTGACTGTGATTTTTTAAACTGTTGAACAAGGTTAAGGTTAAGTAAGCACATACAGTTTACATCATTAAAAGTATCACTGCATCTTGGGGCTCAGAGAGCTAATGTGCAAACACTTGAGATTCTCAGTCTTGCTACACCGTCTCCCACATGCTTTCACTTAGCTCAGAAAAGGTATAGCTCAGTGGGTAGAGAGGTCGTCTGGCAATCGGAAGGTTACGGGATTGATGCCCGGTCCTGCATGTCAAGGTGTCCTTAAGCAAGACACTGAACCCCTAACTGCTCACTTGATGCAAGTCGCTCTGGATAAGAGCGTCTGTTAAATGCCTGTAATGTAATAAGTCAGAATAAATGATCAGTCTGTTGACTTCCTCACCTTTCTGAAGCATCTCTAAATGTTCCCAAAGGATGTCACCCACAAAGTCAGGTGCTAGGTCCAAGAAGCGTTCCTTCCCCAGTGCACACAAACTTGCCCCATTCATGCGGAACTTGTGGAAGTCCACATTCTTCAGGCTGAATTCATTCACAGTCCACATTAGCCACTCAGCCACATGGTTTTCTGTCCACTGCCTGGGGTCTTCAGGCAATAAAATGTAAAAATTATTATGAGCATAAATTGATGCTGTGAAGTGTCTTACTGCCATAAGCCTTATTTGGAATTAATGAAATTTCTAGATAGATAAGAATCTTTTTCCTACAAGAGGAAATATTACTCACAAGTATGACAACACACTTTGTATCTTCACTGTTAAGGTCTTTTCTGTTATACTATGGTATGACTTCAAGCACACATAATTTACCATTGGAGGAAACTTCATTTTAGTTATACAGCCAACTTTCATCCTTACAAGTACATTCATAGATTGTCTTCAGTCATAACGACTATCCATAACATGCTGTCAAAGGCAAGCTGGGAGCTAGAGATGAGTATAAAAATAAAAGACTAGCTAAAATCAGAACCAAATTAATGTATTAGTACTACATGAAGTGAAAATCCTGATATTTCTAACAGCCCATGGAGGGAGGCTCTAGGGGCATCTTTGATTTAATAAAAGAGTATGTATTAATATCACTTTCTACTTCTGTCCCTACAGTCTGAGAGTCAGTCAAACAACCTAGAACTGTTCTTATGTATCACCATTTGTCCCCATGTTGTGGGGTGGGCTTAGACTTAGCTTGGGCGGATTGGGGCCAGATGCCCTTCCTGTCACCCTGTGGTGAATTCAAACCCGCTGCCTCTGGCTTGTCAGTTACCAAAGCAAGCAGGCTAACCACTGAGCTGCTGCGGTCATCAGTCAGTCTATTTCAACTTGTATGTATGTCATATGAGACCATCTTTAAAATTCACGGCCATCTCCAAGTTAAGGTTGAATCCTTCTCAGAAACAGAATTTTACCACAGAGCCTATGATGTACATGTAAACCAATGACTGGAAGTGGAACAGGTAACAACTTAGGGCACTTTGACAGCTCACAATATGTGATAGAAAATATTTTTTCCCGGCAGAAGAATTTATGATTATACTGTGAGAAGCGACTACTAGTCTTACCTTTTGGAATTCCAAGCCGCTGCTGTTCCTTTGTGAAGCCACTGAAAGTGGCCTTCAGGGCCTGGGACATCATTTCTTTACTTCCTGGGGTGAGTAAGGGTACATCTCCACACTCCAGATCTGTCCATCAGACAAGAGAAAAGTAGGCAAGTGTAATTAACTGCTTTGGAAATACAACAAAATGCCAGTAAAGATGAGTGAGCATTTTTTTTCCTTTTTTGAAAGGGGTGGACTGTCCTTTAAACTAACCCTTCTAATTTTGGCATGTCCTTCTGCCTATTTGCCTAGGGTCCTGGCATTGTGCAATGCCTATGTTGGGGTGGAGAGTTGGCTACCACCTGTATATTACAATTCACATGGAGTCACTAGCCTTGTCTTCTCACCTGCCAACTTCAGGTTTCTCTGAGAGAATGTAAACATGTGGGGAGATCCAAGTTAATTCCCCTGGAGCAGCAACTATATGAGCATCCTACTAATTGCAGGTGATGTTAATTGTAACAATGGGAAAAAAATTCCCAAGAGCCATCCCATACAAATAAAAGACATGATAATGTTTTTTTTTCCTTATCAGTCCCACAAGGAGAAATTTGCAATTCTCTGAATTGGACCCAAGATATTATATAAGAACAGTGAACAACCACCATGTGGCACTTGGGGAACAATTAGAGGTTAAGGGTTTTGCGCAAGGACACCTCAATATTCTTTCTGCAGGACTAGAACTCGAACCTGCAACCTTCCGATTGCCAGATAACAGCTCTGTTCCCTGAGCTATGCCACCCAATACTGATAGTGTTCTTTATCTGGGAGAAAAAAAATGTGTCTATTATAATTACATTATATTGAGCTTCTCTGATATTGAATATGGCATACTCAAGGCTTGGTTTTTGGCCCTTTACTGTGCTCTCTCGATTTCACCTCTTGGCCAAATTATACACAGTTATGGAAATAACTTCCATTCCAATGTATATAATACTCAGCTGTATGTGCCTATAAGGGGTGATAGTCATACTCAACTGAATAATCTGAAAGCCTGTTTGACTAATGTGAAAAATTGAATGTCACTAAATTTTCTACTTTTGAATTCGGATGAACTGAGATGTTGGTCATTGGCCCTGCCAGACACAGACACCACTTTAATCAAGTATCAATAACAATCGACAACTCTGATTTTACAGAGTTGGCAGCCAAGAATCTTGGTGTAACGTTAGATCCCATCCTTTCCTTTGATAAGCACGTTAAAGGAATAACCAAGAATGTCTTTTTTCACTTCCCTAACATAGTTGAAATTCAATGCTGCCCGTCTATGGCTAACGCTGAGACTCCAACACATGCATTTTGGCTATACAAATAAAATTGACTTGACTTGCTTAGGAGGCTTGACTGTGCTGGACTTAGTTTGAGTCTGAGCATTACAACACTTGCCTATTAATCCACTACACCTCACAAATGACCCGCAAATGGAAGCTCCAGTCAAGAGAAAAAGTAAAGGGCCACCTGCTGTACCTGACCTGATCCCAAACTCAGCTCAACAATTACATCCTGTCATGACAGATAACATTTGATGTTTGATCTAATCTCTAGTGTGTATAAACAGAAGCTTTCTCACTCTCTCAATAAAGGTTTTCAATGCAACGACCACATTATACACATACTCCAGCTTCCTTAGTGTTTTCCAGCAGATGATGCTCAGTATAAAGTTGTTGCGTAAAAAAATCCCATTTAATGCTAGATAAGTGGGGTGTGCTGCATCTGGACAATTCAGATGGTGTCATGTTAAATTGTGATATTAGAAAACATTACATAATTGACTTCCACTTTTTTCACTTTTACCTTTGAATCATTTTAATACATTCAGGTATTTACCAGTTATCTCAAATCCCATCCTCGTTCTTACCCGATTAGATCATAATGAATCCTAAGATTTATATGTGAATACTGTTTGACCCCAGGACCCCCCCCTTAATATGTCCTGGGTGGGAGACTTGGGTCTGTTGCCCATCAGTGACACTGTGACCCTTACCAGCCCTCCTAATAGGCTGCCCCTACACATAGTGGGCCCACTGTCACCGGACCCAGCATGGGGTCAAACACTCCAGGGTTCAAGGGTCAAGGGATGAGGTGATGATGTCACTAGGACTATTGGCGGGAGGGTTGGCAAAACGGGGGGCGGACTGTCTTGAGGGTCCTTAACACACACTAGACTGACTGTTCTCTGCTGACAGCCACTGGGCACTCAGCGGGAAACAGAACACCCTTTGTTGACTTTAAACAGTGCCTGATGACTTCCACTGATCTAATTAGATGGACTAGGGTATGGGAGGGGTTGGATAAGGAGGTAAAGCAGGGGCAATCAGTAAAGGAGGAGGGTGAAGCCCCCAGGCTAGTGGCACTGGAATAGATTGCTGAAATGTAATGTGAGCAAGAAACAGCAAAAAAGATGTGTAAATCGAGACAAAGAACTGCTGGGGAATCCCAACTAACTGACCATCTCATTATTGGAAAGTGGCCACATTGATTTCAAATTGAAAAGACGGATATGAATCACAAATCTGTAAGAGATCCCCAAATGACAGTGTGACATCACACAGCCATATTAGTATGAGAGGGTTAAATCTTAAGCGTTCAACAGACCATAGCTGGTGTTTAGCAGCTTAGTGGGCTGACAGGCATAACTTCTACTGAGAAAGTCATGGGTTTATTTCAGCCACAAGACCTCCATCATCCTCTATCAAACCCATCCCTAACCTCACAGGGTGCATGAGGTAGCCCAATGAGATCAGTTGATCTCAGTACTGTATGCACTTAAATAGACCCTGTTGAGTCTTGGTCCATTTAATAATAATAATCATGATACTAATAATATCCTTTAAAGGGACAATGGAAATAAATGATCATTTGTAATTTTAATATACCAGAATTAGCCACCAGGCTAATTTTCATCGATTGTCTAAAGTGGTTAAGGATTCAGTGTCTTGCTCTAGACACTTTGATATGCTTTCTGAAGGGACTGAACCACCAGTCTTCTGATTACTATTCAATCACTTTACTTCCTAAGCTATGCCACCCCTGCAATATCACAGCCATTTAGTTGCAATTCTGTTTAGGTGTGTTGATACAGAGATGTTTGGATAATGGTAAATGGACTTGTTCTTATATAGCACTTTTCTAGTCTAGCAACCACTCAAAGCGCAGTACAAATAATGCCTCATATTCACCGAGCTACACGGCGGGATACCAACCTGCAACTTCCGAGTCCAAAGCGTGCACTCTACCCACTGAGCTACCGTGGCTCAAACAAATGCCAAAAGACATGAATCTGTTAGCTGGTTTCAAATTATCAAATAATCATCCAGTGTGCAGGCATGGCAAGGAAGGGCTATTAAACATTCATCCATCCATCATCAACTGCTTGTCTAAATTTGGGTTGTGGAGTCATGCTTGAGCCTATCCCAGAGCCCATTGAGCGAAAGGCATGAAAACACCCCGGACAGGTCTCCATTCCATCTCAGGACTTGAGTAGTTATGGGTTCAGTGTCTTGCTCAACGACACTTTGACGTGCTCCCTGAAGGAACCGGGAATTGAACCACCAATTTTCTGATTACCAGACAACCACCCTATATTCGGAGCTATGTTGCTCCAGTTAAAATTGGAATTAAAAAAATAAACAAACAAAAACATTTGGATTTTTAAAAAACAGACAGGAGGTATTGTGTGAAATCACTTGCCATCAGAAAATCCAATCCATTGATTCTTTGGGATTGCTACTGACTATCTTTTTCTCTTCACTGGGGATCCTTTCTAAGATTATCTGACCAGACTAAATTTCAATTCGACTCAATCTTTACAGTGACTTTATAATTGGCAGGAAAATTGACACATAGCTTCTACAAAGGGCACTTTTTAAACTCAGATATACTCTGTTCTATTGGTAGGCTTCATCTGCCAGCAGTACAGTCAGGGAATATACAGTTTATGGCCATTTTCACTTTTCATTGATGTCTCGACCTCGTCTGGTATGTACAGCAGCTGTCCCTCCTTTGCTCAAGTAAATCAATGTCTGGCTGGCAGCCTGCAAAGTCAGATCTTTTGAATTTTTTGTTTTGTTTTTCAGTCTCTTTCTTCCTCTAATAACTCTTTGCTTTGTTATGTTCTTCAGCTATGTCTATGCATGTCTGGCATCTTAATCCGTCACTCTCGCATTTTGTAGATTACATATAGAGCCGCGGTGGCTCAGTGGGTAGAGTGTAGGCCTGGGAGTCAGGGGTTGCAGGTCCCTATCCCGCCATGTAGCTTGGTAAATGTGAGTCATTCATTGTAAGGTACTTTGAGTAGTCATTAGACTAGAAAAGTGTTGTATAAGAACAGGTCCATTTATTACATGATTATGCATAAACGTGTCTGTAAAGTCAGGCACATAAAACAAAAGCCAAAGGGAGTAAAAGATGAAAGTGCCTTCTGTGAAATATCGATCAGCATTTCTTCCACTCCTGTAGCATCAGATTGTCTTTGTGGATATCCTCTTTCCCGGACATGGGGACTGTCTTAGTTTTCACGTAGCACTCACATCTGTTGTTTACAGTTCAAAAACTGAAATGCTACGATTGGTTGCAAAGTGAGAAAGGGCTGTAGCTCAGACAGTCTGGCAAAGTGCAGTGGTCTATTTGACATGTATCGGGTGGAGTTCATTGACACTTTCAAACTATTCATGCTCCTACCTCCCCGACTCTTTCATCAACCATGCCACACCTTTTAACTACCCACTCAGACTTGAACTTACATTAGCACTAAATTCCCTGTCAGACATTCATAACCCCATGGCCCAACACCTACAATCTGGATAGTGTAAACAGGCAATGTGTAAGCTTTGTTTGCACAGTAAATACATATTAAATTAATTAGAAATTCAATAAGTGGGTCAATCCCCGATTTCTTCAGAAACTTTGTCAAACGTGTCCTTGAGCAAGACAATGGACCCCTAACTGCTCAAGCCCAGGGATAGAACGGTGACCTGTCCAGGCCTTTTCCCTGCCTCTTGGCCAATGAGGGCTGCGATAAGCTCCATGATGGATGGATGGATGGATTATTCAATTGTTTCATCCTCTTTCTTACTTCATCTAAATTTGAGGTAATCTTTTGTTTCCACTCCAACTCCCGTTCTGCGATGCAAAAAGCAATCATCTCACCTGTGCATGTTTTTAAAAACGCTATATAGTACAGGAGATTTATCAAATCAAAAAAAATGATGCTGCCCTTCATTTACGCAAAGGCAGTATAATAAAACAGCCAATGCTGCCTTCAAGAGGTGTAAGCCCTGTCAGGGGAAGTTCCTGTAAAAAGAAAGAACCAATCTGAACACTACATTGCAATAATTATTTTAACTAAATATCCCAACCACAGAAGCTCAGTAGTAGAGCGCATACTTCGGGACCAGATGAGCCAGATGTTGTGGGTTTGATTCCACCATGGGACATAAGGTGGGGTATCCGGCCTTAATACCCCCATGCTCTATCCGAGTCCACCCCCACAACGTGGGGAATAACCTTGACACGTTAAAATGGTCCTCTCATCACAAGTCACACATCACAAAATACTTTAGAACAAATCAATGACTACCATGTAAAATCATCTTTATATCATTATAAGAAATGTATATGCCTTATAAAAATATAGCTGAAATGTACAGAAAATTATTCTAGTAACAAATCTGTTGGAGAACTATCTAACATACAGTGAGTGTCCATTATACAGAGAGGCTTGTCTGGATCTTGACAACCTATCATCTCTTTAAATGATGCAGTCCTGATAGAATTTCAATGCCTGCGAGTCCCATTAGCTATAGCATGGTCAGTATATAATGACTCGGGGCATCCGCAAGCCATCATCCTCCAAATGAGAGATGGGTTTGGTCTATCCACAAAGTGATGCCCATCTGTTTAGCTCCGAGTAGGAATGGCTTTGAATTGCAAATAAGATGGTGATATTCATATTTTAATAGCAAGGTTTAAAATAGGAGAACATGTTTTGTGACATTTTGAAGTGAACATAGTCCATCCTAATAATGTATTAATCAATCTATTTATTGTAAGAACTACTGATGAAGTAGGAATGATGTGCAGCCTAGGTGTACAGTAAAAGCTATTGATTAGCCACTCCCCTGATGTCATCACATAAGTAATGGATGTGAGTGGTGCTGAGTACCACGATGATATCTGTCCCTTGGGACTGTCATTGAGACGCTGTGCACCTCTGCACCATCCTCCAGTCAGGAAACTGGCACACCAAACCAAAATTAAGAATAAAGCTTGTTCCCTGCACCTTGGTCATCCAGGAGCGAGTGGCTAATCTGACACCCACATAAACATGAATCAGACTAGTAGCCTTCATTGCTTACGTACAGGACCAAAGGCATGAAATTGGGATTTTCGCGGCTGAGGTCTGTACGAGGAGTGGAGCCAGGGTCAGTCAGGGCAGGGTTAGGTTAGCAGGGAAGTGTATGCAGGGTGGCTGAGGGGTGATTGAATTTGGGGGATGGGGTGGGTGGTGGTGGGGGTATGAGTCATCAGGCTGTAACATGAGCCTAAATCAGGGCAAGGGCATTGGTGAATAAGAGATATGAGGGAGAACAAGAGAGAGATATGGATGAATGGGACTCTCACAGAGCTGCCTCTCCTCTCCCTGTCACTGGAGTGACATCACACTGGGAACTGTGCCATCTCTCAGCCTCTGGCCAAGGACTCTGTTCATTCATAAAGACCAAACTCCTGCCTCCACTCTGAATGATGCAATGATACAAGCAGAACAGGCAACCAGACCCAGTACAGAGGAGACAACATAATTTCTATCAACCCGCCCAGCTATAAATAGCTCTATAGAATCTAGTCTACATGTGGGTCTGTGTGGGCACTGGGAAAAGTAAGGGTGAAGTGATTTAAGTGAGGAATGCAACTATGGGGCTATTGGATACAAGGCATTCGAAAAGTGAAATGGTCTTGGATCATAGCATGTTGATTTATGTCTATCTGGTTGCCAGCAAAACTAATAATTCATATATTCCTCTCCGTGTCTGTGAAGCACAGTGCTTGGGGGGGGCTTTATTTATCAATGCAAGAGTCCATTTCCTGTGGCTAAGTTGCCACTTCCTTTTGGGAAGTGCTCGAGTTGTGGGTTGAGGTAAGAGTCAGAGAGAGTCAAACCATCCTTGTTGGGCATCAACATCTTACATCAAACATCTCTGTGTGTTTACAGGTACAATCCGGTGGGGTCACAACAAGCTGTTTAGAAGAACGGAGGGGAAAGGGACCTGGGTAGCTGCCAGGGAGTTATAATTGGCTCTTTAAACCAGATCAATCCACCCACAATTGACCAGAGGTGACTGTGGTATCCAAGACAGCCTTTGAAGGAGATCACAATCTGACACCCCCCCCCACACACACACACATCCCACACCAACCCAGTCTGAGAATGCAAGGTCATAAACTCTACCAACATAAGGCAGACCATTCACCATCTCAGGGTGATAAAATGGTGGCAAGGGTCTGCAGTGAATGAGAGGGAAGATGAGGAGAAGGAGGAGGAGTGGGTAGTAGTCTGGTTTTGAGAGGACCACTTGTTCAGCCTGCCCTTCTGCTGTTTGGATTTCCATTTCTATGCCTTAAGACTAGGAATAGAAGAAGTGGGCATGCTCAAATCAGACCGGCTGGCCGTGGGCTGAAGTTGGACCAAAGCAGACCCGTTCCAATAGTGTTAATTCATAATACTTCAGCACACAGGCCGCGACTATCTCACCATCCTACACAGTGGTGATCAAAACACTGGCGCTATTCTTAGGCCTCGGCCAATGTCTTTTGGCTGCCCTCTCGAAGTGCAAGCCTGTGGTGGTGTAAGAGGCTACATGGGGCTAGCCAACTGCTGCTGACAACCGCCATAAAAGAGGTTCTCCAGGATCCTCACCACAGACACACAGGCAACCGAGGTAGACATTAAGCGAGACAAATGCCCAATAGCTGCCTTTTCTCTACCCCCCATCTCTGAAATCATATTAGCTTATGATATGAAATTGAATTATCTCCTCTGTACTGTTTAGGCCAAAGTTTCAGCTCTTGTGATGACATTACCTGCGAGTTTGAATTGATCTCCAGGCTTCATGAATGATGCTGAATGGCCTCCTGCTGAGAGCTTAGTGGAAACCCCCTCGTCTAAATAGGAACGACAGGGAAATCAATTTTTATGAAGGGTGATGACCTTGTATCCTTATCATGTAGAGATGTTAAAATCCCATTTTTGTTAAGTTGCTACAGAAAAGACTTAGCACCAGCAATGTACCTCTGAATAGTGGTCGTTATGCAACATAGATGTTCTCCACAACCAAAATCACAATTTTCAAATCTAGGTGACCAAGGCAACCTCAGACAACCATCACATAGCTTCTGGATTTGTCAGAGAAACTTTTTAATTATCATAAGCAGTCTCGATGCCACAGATCTGAATCTCTTGTCATCTCAGAATCAGGAACTGACGAGCATGCAGGTGGTGTTAGCTAAGTGATGTGTTTGCTAGCAGCCCTCCAAGGCCCTATCTGTTTTATAAACAAAAATGGGATGTTCTGGGGAAACTGTTTAGGCATTAAACCAAACAACTGAGATTTCTGACAAACAGTTTACTCTCTCCATCGTATTTTTTTCCACAGAAGATGGTGCTTACCCCATCTTTTTAGTCCAAACTCCAACATCTCACAACCACAGGTCCTAGAAGTGAACGTCCATTATTTGGGATTGAGCAGACGCTTCACAAATGGTGATGAGCTACTTCTCATCCATCATTTGCAAATCTTTTCACTTTTAGGCGTTTAAGGCAAGTAATTTGAGAATTGAATTGGGACATCACACATCTTAATGCCCGACACTTGTCCGAAGGCAGGCTAAGGCCTACAGATGGATGCCTGATAAATAAATTTCCTCCTGACCACAGTGTTTTTTTGCATTGCATGCCTCACATTCCAGCTGTTTTACGATCACTAATGTGTTTCTCAAAAGTTTTTCACCCCTATTCTGTTTTCTTCCAATGTGACCAAAATTTACTTGTGGTCCAAGTGGTGAAATAGTTTCAGCTCCAGATGATGAACTACCATGCTATTTTAAGTGCAGTGTTCTCTGTTGGTAGGCACTATGCTTTGTCACTGAAAACACTGGACGTCTGTGTTCAGTCTTTGTATCTCACTTCCAGATATGTGTGTGGGATTTGTCTTAACAAACAGTGACACTAGCTTTGGCTGTATCAGCAGAGCTAAAAGATGTAACACAAGACTGATAACAACAGTGGAAAAATTTAACTCAGCTCAGCTCTTTTGCAATAGGAGATAGAGGATATTTCACAAATGCGCACACATGCAAGTTTACACAAACACACACTTGGCAAGTGTGCTGATGCACACCCAGACACGCATATGCAGGTCATAAACATGAACGCATGGACAACTGCAGACACGCACAGAAGGTTACTGTGACTCACTCCATCGAAGAATGACTGGACATGCCGAGCTGTTTGACATGTGACTCTTCATGACGTAAGCAGAAGGCCTATCTTGAAAAATTCCATCTCATTTACTCAACATTTGTCATTCTTTCTTTGTAGGTTCTAATGAGAGAAACATGCTTCTGAGACATCATGTAAAGCCTCCCTCTAAAGGGCATTTATGAGAAACGGGTGGCTAAAGCACTGTCTCACCAGTACCCTAGTAGAACGCACAGTGCTTACAGTCACGTACTGACTAGATCCTGTATGCAGTAGGCCATAAATGGACATCATAACTAACATAAGTTAATAGAATGTCACTCGTTCTGTGTTGCAAATATGCAGACATTGGGGAAGATAGCCAAGCAGGCAAAGCTGAAGAATCCAGCTGTTCTGCCGATCACAGCTCTAACTTTTGTGACAGCCTTAACTCAAAGGCCAATATTCCAGACCTCAAACTCCCTCATGGCAGCCAGAACACATGTGCCTCCCATTTGACTGTATATCGCTGAGCCCCAGCTTGTCATGCGTGAGCCACAGACAGAGTTGCTACAACGCAGCAGAGCTCACCTCCCACACTTCACAAAGGCATTATTGCTTATTGATCTCGGCTCTGGCGGGCCAATCTGCCAAATCTGTCAATAAAGCTCAAGACCTAGTAGCTTTGACATGCATAAAGCCTGGTGCTGCAGGGTAGTAGTTAAGCAGATGAAAAAAGCAGCGCACTGAGCATGCCGACTCCAAAAACAGGTGTTCTGCTGAAAACAGATTCAAAAGGGGAAAGGGGAGAAATCTAGTGCATGCACTGAGAGAGAGGCTGACCCCGATCTCGTTCTAGGGGGCTGAAGATCAGAGCTGGAACAAACCCACTATCATTCAGGCAAGTAGACTGATCCTTAAAGCAGGCGTGTCTCTGAACAAGCCTAGTTGCCTTCCCGTTAAAGGAAAGATGGCTCCAAAGTGTGGAGCTGTTAAACAGTAACAACAACAGAGCGAGGGGACCAAAATAGTTTCAACGCATATGGGACAGTGGAGATGCGTGGGTGGATATGGAGCTGATTTGGGGCTGTTTGAAGCCCATTAAGGCTCTCAGTCAAACTGTTAATGTGAAGTTATTGGGCAAGAGGAGAGGCCTGTGGTAGCAGAATACAGTCAGCCAGCAAGGCAGTCATTCAGACAGACAGCCAGTGCTGTGTGGTGTGGTAGGCGCCTGGCATTGTGACTCAGTGATTACAAGTGAAGAATGGCTCAGGATGAGACAGGGGGCATACACCAGGAAGACGCCACATCAAGGACCAAGGTGACGTGTGAGGAACTCATATGGCTAACAGAGAAGATGGAGCAGAGGAAAGTGGAAAATGGAAGAAGGAATGTGGTGGGTGGGTGAATGAGTGGAGAGCACATCTATAAAAAAGAGGCTAAGCTAGTTACTGCTCTGTTTCTCGAGCCTCAGGATGTGTTTATTCCTCTGTTTGGGTTGCTGTTGGTGTGTGGAATGTGGGCCGAAGCACTGTAGGAGGCACCAGAAGTTTGATGCTAAGAGAAGTGTTGTAGTTATTATAATCTCTCACCATCACATCGATGATTAAAACAAACCCCACAGATGGAAAAATGGATGTTTACACATAGCCGTTCTTCTTGACACCATGATATCAGCTAAACCTTGGATAGCTTCAGCCGGTGCAGCGCACTCCTTTTCCACATATGCTTACTATTTGGGGCACCGCTGTATCTAGTGCTAACACGCCTTATTTTGTGACTAAGCTTTGTGAAGAAAAATTAAGGCTGCTAGTCACCAGGAAGGCATCCAGCTAGGAGCCACATATCATAATGGTTTTATTTTTATAAGCACAACACTGTGAGAAAGAGATGAAAGAGAGAGAAATGAATGAGAAACCAAATGGGAAGAGCCCATTTGATGAAACACAGCGACATCATTGAACAGCGTCGGAAAGACAGACAAGGTCATTGTGGAAATAAACAGACATACATTTCACCAGCACCAGCCAGGCCTGTTGAGAATTCTGCTCGGCGTAAGGATGTGTGAGGCCCATTGAGGACACAGGCATCCATAGCCCTCCAGGCACAACCACAGGCTGGCATGTAGACATGGCCTAGTCAAACACCACCTAATGACATACGGGCAATGTACTAAAAACTACGCCGACTGACCAAGGTTTTGATCTGGCAAAACAGATCTGCCGCGCTTTGACACACTGCGCACATCAGATGAAAAACGGACCTGTTCTCTCCGTTTGGCCCAACAAATCTCCAGCCCACATCAGAGGAGGCTTGATCACCCAAATGTTGTTTGCACAGCTGCCAGGCAGCCACGCACACTCAAACACTGGCATATATAACACAGTGCTACTAAAGGAGTGCTGACACTGACAAACCAAAGCAACAATCTGAAGCTTATGTAACAGCCCCTGCCCAGAGGGAAACTATACCTCACTTCACCATGCCAACCTCGGAGCACCATGGGGGAGAAATGTGAAGGAAACCTTTCCAGAGAGCCGTCCTTGAGGCTTGAGTGAATGAATGTGTACGTCTGGGATGGCTGGTAAAATGGTGCCATATATGGGTTCTAGGGAGAAGCATTAGGCATGCCAGTTATGACAAGCAACAGCATTTTCATCAGATAAAACCAAGCCTCCCACGCCATCTCTCTCCTCCTCTCCAGCTTTGCCTCCATCCCACCCCAGCAGGGCATGCTCACAGACATTCCTGTCAGTCACTGAACCTTTACCTTCAGGCAGGACAGAGAGAGAGAGGCAATTAGAAAGGGACTACCCACTCAGTTTATAACAACTACAAACTTGTCATACCATGAATGTCCAACAACAAACACGGACTGCACAGACCCGCAGGTTTACACCCTTGACCCATAAAGCATAACGCTCCTGGAACTTAATTCATTATCATCTGAGCCAACACATTGCAAAAGAAGATTTAGAAGAGAACTTCAAGCAACATGGTGTGTTTGGCAATCCATCACCTTCCATGTTGAGCAAACCCATCTTCCTTATCTGTGTAGCTCCCCCCTTCTGAACTAACAGTTTTGTTATGGCTACATGATACTTTCAATAACAAGCTACCATGGACGGGGTTTTACTAAGGCATTATCAAGCACGCGGTGTGTCCAGAGCCAGACCGTAAGGCACAAGACACAGGAAGGGGATCTTAGTGGAATGTTAGGAGCCTCTTTTAGGTTCATCCCCGACACTAATGATGTGCTAGGGCTCTGAGAGGCATTACACTCGTGGAGGCCTTAAGAAAGCTGACACTAGCTGTACTAGCTTCCTTCACAAAGGAAAAACAAACAGCACCTATGACACTGCTCAGGTCTCTAGCTGCTGTGGGACTGTGCCTGTGTGAGAGAGAGGCAGAGAGATGGTAGGAGGTCATGGTAAACAAGAACATTCAGTGTTTTCCCAAAAAAGACCAAATTCCTATTTCTGCTGGAAGCAGAGTAGACGTGTCCAGTGAGACGTCATGAAAGGCCAGTTGAGTTTGTAAAGAGCATTTAGGCCTTTCAGCAAGTAAAAAACCGAGTCTCTGTTCCCATCCAATAGCTTGCATCCCTAAAGCCCAACAAACACTAAACACTGTTTTCATCAATGAACTGGTGGGGTTAGTGTGCTGATGGTATAGCAACAGCATTCTTTCTGCGTGTGTGTGTGCGTGCGTGTCACATCACATGCAAGTCGGATAGAAAAAAGAGGTCTTTTCGTGATGGAGTGAAATGCTGCTTGGAAGCATCAGCTCAACCTAAATACAAGCAAAAGTCATCCCGAGTAGCAGCAAGCATAGTGAAACGTTTTTGCAAGATAGCAGAACGTTTTGGCAGCTAAACCACAGCTGTCAGCCCTTTTCATATGGATATGTGCATGTGTAGGCGCTACCTCGGCAGGTATGTTCTGTGAAGTCAGGGTGATAAGAGTGGAGAGCAAGCATACCCTCTGGTATAGTCTGCCTGGCAGGCTAACGTGTAAAGTAGGTATTATGTTTCCGGGACATACTAGAGCCTGTGCCACCTTAACCGCTTGTTCAACACCACCAAAGCTGCCAGCATGAACCAAAGAGTCAGTATGGTAATTGAAAAAGAAACTACTGTAAATGCAAGTCAGCCAAACAGACCACTAAGTGCAAAATTTCTTTGTGTAAAACTAAGGTCACCAAAAAGGGAAATGAAACCACAAGAGGATCTAAACCCAGACACAAACACAGCTCATGTGGGCTTTCAGCTTCATGGCCTGGACAACCCCTGGAACAGGCCAAGTCTTCCAGGCAGCAGGGTCAGAGAAAAGCCTCAGGACTGCAGATTCATCACCTCAGCCTCTCTGCCTCTGGAAATCTGCTTACACCACCAGAGGTGTATGTACAGGCCAAAACAAGAGAGGAGGTGGGGAAGGGGATGCTGGGTAGGCAAAGAGCATGACACGGTACTGGTGCCAGTCTCCCTCCCACCTCAGGTGGGCAGACTGGCCTGACTCCCACAATAAGGGACAGAACTCATGCTGCAGGTCAGGGATGGGAGCTGGAAGATTAGATGGCAATGGCAGCCACGAGAGGATAGGACAGCATGGAAGATGCTTTTCTAGTCTGGGAAGGAACACTCCTTAAAATGTCCACACTCAGTCTGCTGCTAGCGTCGCCTGACAGGCTGCTTCAGTGCTGTGAACACGGGTTGCATGCAGACCCACAGGCTACACAGCTGCGTGGGTGCAGAGCAGTGTGCTGAATGGAAGGCATTGGGTAACTTTCACCTCACAACACGGTTCAAACAGAAGGGAGGCAGGTGAAGAATGAAGCCAAAGACAAACCAGCGATATAGGTGCTGAGTGTGTCCTGAGGGAGACCCGTGAGGTCAGAGTCCCACTGGGGCAACAGCAGCACCGTCCATGTGTCTGTCCCTGAGGCTGGACGAGCCACATCTGGAGTCTGCTCCTCAGTGCAGGGATGGAGCGGCCGGCGTCACGAACCCCGGTCGCCGCGACGCAGTCCTCAAACTTACGAGGCGACCACTTCCGTCAACTCACGTACAAGTCATGCTAGCCACAGTTTGCTGTTTGCCATCCAACGTGTCGTTTTACTCACCGTCCATCTTTTCAGCCTTTATGATGGTTAAGGTGGGTTTCATGTCGACCACTGCCGTCATGACCATCAGCTGGTTCTGTGTAACGACGCCGCGCCCTCCCGTTCTCTGGGAAGTGTTGAAGACGTGCGGCGGGACAGCGTCCTCTGCGATAGCCCGGCTGGATGAGAAACGCGTCCTCTGCGATAGCCCGGCTGGAGGAGAAACGCGTCCTCTGCGATAGCCCGGCTGAAGGAGAAACGCGTCCTCGTCCCGGCCGTTCAGCGGCCAACAGCGGAGAGCTCTTCACAGGACTGGAGGAGAACTGGTGGGCTGCGTGTGTCCTCTCGTGT
>OMLC01056126.1:0-12797 GCA_900302585.1 Regalecus glesne
ATATATAAGCGTGAAATGTTTTCCACAAATTTACACCACACTTACTTTTCCTCTCACATTATCTGATCTCACCCCTGAGATGGAATGGCAACCTCTCTAGGGTGTTTCCCCTCCTTTCGCCCAATGAGCTCTTGGATAGGCTCCAGCATGGCTCTGATATCCGATAAGCGATTGACAATGGATGGCTCATCTGAGCTCATACTAACCTCGGCCCTATAATACCCCGCATGTGTTTGCATGCACGCGTGTGCATGCATGTGTTTGTGTGTGGAGGATATTTGATAGTGAGTCTATCAGTGTTGCTTCCGAGACAGGGCTGTGATACAGCCACTTGTTCTCCATAGTAAGTACATTGTGCTAAATCAGTCGCAGCTATCTTTCTATTTTTCACATTTTCAACATTACACACACACCAAAACTCATGTTAAACAAATGAAAGTAAGGGCTGCTCTACATATCAATCTGCTTTACAGAAGATATGCTTACAGTATTGGTATTGAGCAAATCTCCAGAAATCCATCCTCCAAACATGGATGCAAATTATTTGACTAAGTAAATAACCTCCTGGCTCTAAAAGAACCTTGAAGAATCAATAATGACTGACAACTAACTCCATTTGTCAGATTTTCCATTAGCATTAGGTCCATGCCATATTACCCAATTTGATCAAAATGCATGCATTATTATCATTAGTAATAATAATAATAATAATAGCAGTAGTACAATGTTTAACAGTGACTTTATTTGAAAATGGATGGTACTGTGCAGCCAATACAAACCTTTCCTAGTTTTCATTCTGTGGTTTTAATACAAAATGTCTCAATTCAACATGATGATATTGTGAAAGACCAATGTGCAATAAAAAAGGGTAATGTGATTATATATAGACAGCATTTTCCTATAAAGATAAAGCCTTACTCAAATGCGCTCTTTCTCTACAAGCATCCTCAGACAGTGGTTGCCAAGTAACGGCAGGTACCACTCACCCTATCGTTTGCTCCAAGGACTAAAGAGTGAGTCACAAAAACCCTTCTGACACAGCAGTACCCCTAAAAAGAGCAGTTGCATTTATGTATGCTGCTGCATCTATGCACACAAGTGTGTGTGCATACATGTGTAAAAATATAACTGACGTAAATGGAGCTTTGACATGCTATTGGGCAGAATGTTTCTAAGGATGGGAACTGGGTTTTACTCGTGTGTGTGTGTGTGTGTGGGGGGGTTAGTTATTTTCTGAGGAAGCCTCTGGATGACTGAATAGAAGCTAGGATCCTCAAACTTGAGTTTTCTTTCAACTAGAATAGCTCTCTCTTTTCACTTTGTCCAAGAGATTTTTATATCAAACCTCAAGACCACCTTTGTGGTATCAGTTGTGTGTATAAATTAAAATGTGTTTTTTTCTGTTTTCAGAGGAGCAACTAAATGTATTTCCTCAACAGATTATAACAAACTGCAAGTATGGTAGCTGGTGGTTAACAATTGGCTTGCAGCTGGATCTTGGGTTTTGCTCCAAGCCCTACTGAATATATGAATTTGCATGTTTTCCATGTGCTTATGTGGGTTTCCTTTGGGTATTTCTCTGGTATCATCCCAAAGGAGGGACAAAAACAAGCATGTTAGATACATTTGTCTAACCTGCTCAAAGTCTAAATGGGGACCAAGTAACGTTCTATATGTGGGATTAGTGATTTTCAAAGATGCAACCTATCAAGGGTGTCTCCTTGCTTTCTCCCAATTTTTTTTCAAAAAGGCTCCAAACCAGTCTCCACCCCTGCAATAGATTAAGAGGATAGAGACAATGGATGAATGATAGCTTGCCTGATGCAGCTCTCTGCTATGCCTTAATCAAAGGCTTGGAGGCTCCATTCACTATCACGCTTTTATCATCTCATCCCAGAGAGCAGTTTTTACAATGACAAATGCTGAGATGCTCTTGACAGCATTTACATCTCCCTGACTAATGAGACATGTGGCTTTGAAAGGTGTTCCTGTTACCAGGCAGTCCAACATAAAGCCACTTTCCCCACAAGAGAACAAATGGGAATTCAAAAAGGCAAAGCATCCATCTGCTTCTGAGGACTACTGTCATTATTCTCTTGATACGTCAGACTAAGCATCACTCTTCTAATGTCAGAGATAGAAAGGGTGTGAAAGGAGACAGCCTATGAACGAACGCAAGTGTATTAATATTCAAAGTCAGAATGTCTGTTACGGATGAGGACTCTACAATAGGTGTGCCCAATGAGCATATAATTCACAGCTGAGCAGTAACTTTGGTCATGCAATTAGTTGGTCTCAAAGACTAGATCAACATGATAATGGCCAGATCAGGAAGTAGAACCCCTGTTGTTGAGGATGGATAGAGCTGTATTTGTTCTTGCAGTACACACAACAGGTCTGAGGCTATTTTGTTTATCGGTTTAATATATGAATAAAATGCCCCCAACCTTTTAAATCAAGGTGTGTCTGAGTTTAAATGATTGATAATAGTCACAGTAGACCATCTTTAAGTCTATTTTTTAACCGCCCACATTTCTGATGTTGTGAATTCATACAGTATGTAATCAGTTTATGTCACCAAAATACTATCTGTGATCATTAATATGGTTAAATAGCTCTACCATAATAGCTGAAATATTGGCTTTCTATATCCATTTTCATTTGTTTGGGTTTCAGCATGATACTACAACTAATACTACTTTCAGTTGCTCCCATTGGGGGTTGCCACAGTGCATCCATTTCCATCTCTTCCTGTCATCTGCATCTTCCTCTGACACACTAGCCATCTGCATGTCCTCCCTCACCACATCCATAAACCTCCTCTTTGGTCTTCCTCTTTCCCTTCTGTCCGGCAGCTCCATATTCAGCATCCTTCTCCCAATATACCAAGCATCTCTCCTCCACCAATGTCCAAACCATCTCAAATTAGCCTCTCTTGCTTTGTCTCTAAACCATCCAACCTGAACCTCCAATATAGTAACTCCTAATCCTCTTTCTTCGACACTCCAAATAAAAATCCGAGCATCTTCAACTCCGTCAATTCCATCTTTTGTCTTTCTGTCAGTGCTAGTCTCAAAATCATTCAACGAAAGCAGAGGGAGAAAAATAGACGGAAGAGCACAGATCCCTGAAGGGCATCAGTGCCGATTGTCCAGGTCCTAGATGTGATTTCCCCCAACCTCACCTACAGACTACTATCTGTTTGGAAGACTTTAATCCACTGCCAGATGGGGTGAGTTTAGAGTAGAGGATATTGGGGAGACAGTGTTGAATGCTCAACTGAAGTCCATAAACTAGAGCTTTCTGTGTCCGAGGATCAAGGTGCTAGTCCAATCCCATGTCGACTGCATCCTCTGTGGGTCTGTTTGCACAGTAGGAATACTGCAGGTAAGTAGAGCAGGGGGTCTGTGATTTACTTTAAGTGAGCCAACACCAGTCTCACAATGGATTTCCTGGCCAGAAACATTAGGGCAATAGACCTTGGATCATTTAATACTGTTATACAAGTTTTCTTGGGAACTAGAATGACAGTGGGGCTCTTAAAGCAGGATTGGATTTCACACAGCTCCAATGATCTGTTGAAGACCAGAGTGAAAATGGGGGCCAGCTGGTCAGCAAAGATCTTCAGACCGCAGGGTGACACCATCTCGGCCTGGTGCCTTCCTGGTCTTCTGTCTCTGGAAGGTTGGTGCATGTCTTCAGCAAAATTTCTGAGTAAAGAAGGGGGTTTATGGGGAGAGGACAGGGGTTTAAAGGAGGTCCAGGCAGTTGCATGTTGTGGCAAGAGAGGGTGGCTCTTATTAAACCTCCAGTAAAACCCATTTAGATCATCCGCCAATTGATGCCTCCCTGTAGTGTGCGGAGAAGGTCTCCTGTAGTTATTGTCCTTCAAATCTCTCCAGATTGATGCTGGGTCATTAACACAGTAGCACACTTTTGCCACTCTGATCCCCTTTGTGACTGTATTCCTGGCTTGATTGTACCAGAGCCCATCTCCACTACTGTAAGCTTCCACTGGCCTGATGAAGCTGGCTGAATTTTGCTCGGAACCAGGGGTTGTTTTTGTTGAGGTAAAGAAGGTTTTCATGGGCACAAGCATCCTCAAAAAGCTGATGTAAGATGGCACAGTGTCAATAAGTTCATCAGGTCTGTAGTTGTAGCCTCCAATTGGTGCAATCAAGGCGGGCCTAGAGCTCCAGTTTTGACTCATTGGCCTATTTCCAGTTTTCTTTTCAGTTTTAACCACAGGCATTGCAGATTTTAATGTCTGCCTGTAGACTAGGATAAAATGAATCAGACAGTGATCAGAGAGTTGCAGGGCTGCACAGGGGACAGTGTGATGGGCATCCTTTATATTATGTAGCAATGATCTAGTGTGTTGTTGTACCAAGTGGGACACTGTATTTTTGGCAGATTTTGGCTAAAATCTCTAAGGATAGTGAGAAGGGAGTCTGCGCTTTCCATGTTTGTAATTTGATCAGCCTAGTATTATGATGCCTCTTTAACATGGCCCTGGGGTGTGATAAAGAGACTGACCAGAATAAATTATGAAAATTCTCACAGTGAATAGAACAGTTTACAATGAAAAAGGACTCCAAGTGAGAGCCGCATAATTTTTTCAACAGTGACATCTGTAAATCAACCTTCATTTATGGTATATTATCAGGGGAACCATCACTATCATTTGAACTGGGTTCCTGTTTTAACTGCTGCCTGTTGAGGCCATATCATGAGGAAAGTCTCAATCCTCTGCAGCTTAAAAGTGCACCATTTTCTTTTGTATCCTTTAATGTTAGACAAATGTAGCCCTTGGATCTCTCCCTCATGTATTAATTGCGGGAGGCAGAGGTGACTGATAACAGTACTGAAAGTGATTTTCATTAGGGCTTATATTTGCTTTCATAATAAGTGTCAACGCAACACACCATTAGGCCTTAACATCGGAGAAGGATAAAAAGAATGTTGTCCATTTCATATTGCAAACAAAGCCTCTTTGTTAGCCTGCATCCATTTAATAACAATGTAAGATGAAACAAATACAGCCTAGACATTTGCAATATCCTTTCCCCATATTTTATTATCATTTGATATGCACTTTTGATAGTACAACGGATGCTAGTCCATACGTACCAATTGAGTTTATGGTAGGTGCTATTAAACACAAAAGACAGCTGCTGAGAATGAGTAAAGGGAGGTCAATGTGATAAATGCTAGACAAAATATTACGTATTGTTAAAAACATTGTGTAAGACAAGTAGTCTGGTTAAACAAATTAGACTTTGCTCAGTGATGTAATATGCATTTTTTTAAACAAGGCATTTGGTTATTCTGATTGCCAAAAGGAATCATTATTAGCATATATCAGAAACTAGACCTATTAACATACATTATATGGCAACCTGAAATGTATAAGCAAACAAAAAATGAGCTTTTCATTTCATTGAAGGCTTCAGTTTTGGGTAACAAAAAGTAATAGTCCTTTAATCTCTCAAAAAACATTTGGCAAAATCAATCACTATTTGGACTGTGGAATCCACAAATATTCAAGCTACCGGCAGCTGTTAAAAAGCTCTACTTTTTTTCTTCCCTCCCATGTGAAAGCATTATTGTTAATCCCCAAAACTTCAGAGAATGAACAGCGACAATAAACCATAGGAAGCGCAAAGAAATTTCGTTTTATCCGTCCTCACCTTAGCAGACCTAAACATTAAGCAGAATCCCCTTAAGCTTATTCCTCTGAATTTACAATGCAGAAATCCTCCAATATAACTTGCAGATTTCCTTTATATTGTATTTTTCACCCCAGGCTGTTTGGTTTCCATGGTAATTCTGGATTTAAACAGGTGAGATGGATATCTGCTTGTGTTTCTAGTTGGAGCCTTCAGTGTTGCTATAGTGAAATCATTCAATGATACATGCTCAATAATCCAGTTAAGGGAATCACAAAAAAGGTGAATGGGTTCAACTGGATTAGAAGTTTATTCAGAAAAGTTTCGTCACTCAAACAGGTGATATCGGGTTTGCGGATTCAGACTCCTTTTTGAAAATTATAACTTATCAGACTATCACAAAGATGATGAGATTTATAATGGACTCTGGCAGGAAAGAAGACATTTGCGGTTGTAACTGCTCTTGGGTGAGTTTGTATTTTTGCAGTTTCTGTTATTGTAATAGCATTGTGCCTTGACCCTTTGTATCACTGGGTCCACTAAATTTTAGCCACCATAAAATTAACCCAACTCCAATCTATATTCCTGCTAAAGTAATGGTGAAAAATTGGTAAGCTTGATATATACTACTATCCGACTTTAAGCTTTCCATTTCAAGTAAACCAGTATTTCAGCTTTATTTGTATAGCCCATTATCACAAATTGCAAATTTAACTCAGTAGGCTTTATTTCAATCAATAATTAATTTCATTATAGTCCCTGTGGTGAGATGAAACGGACAGTCCCAATGTAATTTATTCAGTCTTACAACATTGGAAAAAACATTAATGTCAAGGCATTGAACATAAAAGAGATCATTTGATTTCGAGTAGGACAGTTACTAAATGAAACCGGCTTCAACATAGTGTCAAGAGGTTTTTTTCGGCATTATTTAATGTGTGGTTTCAAGGTGCGTTCACTCGGTATTTAGTATGTCTTTAGTTCTGTTCACAATTTATTAAGTCATTGAACAGGAAAAAGCGAACACTACAAGCTATGGAAATAATGTTAGTTTGTTTTCCTCTCATTTCACAACAGGTTCAATAAACAGAGTGAAATCTCCGAAATGTTTGTGTATCCCTTTAAAATATTGCCCAGACAAGTAACATCTTAGAAGATATTTTTCATACTGACCACTTCTGTTGCTGTTATTTGCTGGTTCAAGTTTGGCACCTTGGCATTCTAACCATCGATCTCTTGAGTAATGAGTTCAGGTATACAGTAGGTCTTGCCCATGAGCCACAGACTATTTCTTATGATACTTAATAAACTTTTCTTGTCATTTCCTATATCGTTTTAGTCAGCTCTCTCTTTTTTCTTATTCATGCATAGAAACACATACAGACTTGTGAATACACACATGCATACATGAGTGTACAGACAGTCACACACACAGACAAATTAGATAGTGTAGTGAGATTTTTTTCCCAGCAGGGGTATCCTAGCTGGTAACAACATGTTTGAGAGGGCTTTGTCAAGGCATGCTGATAAGGAGTTCACTCCTCAAGGACACAGGCATAACTAGAGGAGCTCACTCAGTAGAGTGCAGATCTCCACCAAGCATACATATCTCTTTCTCCAGGGTTTCAACTTGGTGACAAACCACCTCATTTTTCATCTTCTGGGTGAAAGGAAACACATATGCACACAGACAGAAAAAAACAGTTTCCCTGCCATTATAAGACTTTCATGCAGTGCCCAAAACAATTGAACAGAAAATGTAAGGGGGGGTTGTCAATATGCGGAATATCCTGGGTAGACCCTCGCATAATAGTGGTCCAGCCTGACGTGAAATCACAGAGATCAGGCAATTACTATTTCAAAGCCCCAATCAAAATACTTCTAATTTGTTCAACTATGGTAAATGGTAAATTGACTTGTTATTATATGGCACTTTTCTAGTCTAATGACCACTCAAAGCGCTTTACAACGATACCATCACAGTTTTCATGATATAAAATGAATAAAAGTGAAAGGCTGCTCTACTGATCGACTTGTTTTCAATAAAACAGTAAGAAATGCTTCGTTGCAGCTACTTAGATTATTTCCAGCTGTGACTGTAAAGCACGCACTTCAGGAACTGATGAGCCAGATGTTATGAGTTCAAACCCACCGTGAGGGAACAAGAAGTGCATCTGGCCTTAATCCCCCAAGCGCCAGCTAAGTCCACCCAATAATGTGGCAGCAAGGTGAAAAAAGTGATTTATTTTTGGTTAATTCAGTCTTCCTCCAGTTCCCCTGTGTTAAGATCAGCAGTGGATAATTTGGTGGTTTGCAAATTATAATCAACTTCTCGTTTACTTTAAAGACTCATACCGTACGATGTTTTGACTCAAACCATAAATGTGAGTTGTGCATGGCAACAGCGAGAAAATATATATCAGCATGGGAAATATTTATTGTTGTTACTGAGATAATTTCCAGTTGTGACTGTGATTAATAATATTATTTAAATTATATTCGTATAGTGAAGTTTTAATATCGGATACTATGGCGCTTCCATGTGGAATCACAGGGTTGACTAAGATCGGGCTGTAACAAAAAGGAACATAGGTTGAGCTAGCTAGACAGTGAATGAAAAGAGGAAGCGGTGATAGGAAGACTTTTTTTTTAAAAAGTTTTAGTCACCGCAACTACAAAAAGTTACTCATCATAGACTCATAACTGTGTAAAAAAATTTAAGGTTGGTAGGTCCAGTAGTTTGCAAGATAAGCTACAGACAGAAATGTGCACACGCTCACGTGCACACGCTCACGTGCACACACGCAAACCTGCATGCAAAATCCTCTCTGGCCTATTGCCTGGCAGACATGACAAATCATCCTCAGGCCCCAACACAAGATGGTCACAGAAGGCCTCGGCCTGCCTATCTCAATCAGACATAACATTATATAATGTCAGTGGTGAAAGGAAGAAGTGAAAGCATGCAGCTTTAAAATGACTGGCAATAGTGAAATGTATTACACAGTTGAACCTAATGAAATGAATGAGAAGGATGTGCTGTAGAAGAGTCCTAATAAAGCAAGGCCAAGATAGTGACAGATTAGCCTATGTATCAAAATCATGGAGTTGGAGCACTGTAATAGATGAAAACATAATTGGTGACAGTGCATCATGACGCATGAAAAAATGATTGGTAATGATGGTATGAGTGGGCGGCATAGTTCAGTGGGTAGCACGGTCGCCTGGTAATTGGAAGGTTACAGGGTCGATCCCCGATCCTTTAGAAAAGCATTTCGAGGTGTCCTTGAGCAAGAAACGGTACCCCTAACTGCTCCCCGAGCGCCATGTGTTGGCAGCTCACTGCTCCTATACAATAGGATGGGTTAAAATGCAAAGAATTCCAAATTTCCCCTTGTGGGGCTGATAAGGGAATCTATTTATTCATTTAACGGTTTGCCTACACATTGACAACATTATTCATGTCTGTGGATAGACCTTACAAACACAAAGCCCAAGGGGGTGGTTGGAGTTGTTAGTGAAGTCTTGACATTTCACAAGCTATCGAACTCTTCTGTATAGATTTTGCTACACAGTAGTACACATGGCCATGACACTCTGGCACACTTTACTAATTTTTGAACAGCGCTCAAGTTCAATGGTACGATAGTAGCAAGAAAAATGGAGGTGTCTGCGTGTGGACCTTAAACTGTTTAACATTTGCGGGTACTAATGCAGCTGCTGTACCTGCATTATATGGTAGCTTCATATCTGCCATAAGAATTCTTTATTCTTGACAGGAACAGAGGAAAGCGGAGGACCAAGCCAGGAGCATCTTAAACGTGAATGGGAAATGAAACGTGCATTGTGTGGTTAATCCGTCAGTGTCTATGGCATATATTTGTGTAAATTCAAATCTTCTTGGCCCGAGGCAAATATTGAACTAAATATTTAGAGCTAAGCTGCTATTCTCAGAATATGGGAATTAGTGATGAAAAATGATGATGATGACCTTGTTCTATTAATGATGCCAATACTGGTTCATGCAGTCAATGTAATACAACTATGAATTTGGTTATAAAGACAATGGATCCACCTACATTCACCAATGATATTTGATCAATGGTTCGAGAATTACTTGAGGACATGGACACCAATACCATCAAATTCTATTTTAGACCCTCACAGAATGTCAACAAAGCACACAAGGATACACTTTAACATCAACCTCATCTCATTTTCATTCCTTGCATCATATCAGCATCACAAAACACAAACTGGCATTCAAAAATTGACCACAGCTTTCTGCCTTTCTTTTATAGTCATTTGGTTATTCAGTTTGCCATTTTCCTTGGACATGTAGATAAAACTGAAAGAAATGTGACAGCATTCATCTTTGCCACAGCATCGCAAAGGGATTTTGGGATTAATGCCAATTCCAAGTGTTAGGATTCCAGACAAACAGAAGGACAACTACATATGTGCCTTAGACAAGGGGGCAGTGGTATCAGAACAGTTGGATAAAGGGACAACAGATTTCTGCACCAGGTGAACTGAGAGAAGCAACAACAGGCGGATGAAAGGGATGCAGATAAAAAGCAATTGGGTTCAGATGAGGTGTCACATGAGAGGATGGAAGATTGAGAATAGTGAATTCATGAGGACATGGAGATAGTGAAATTAAACCAAAGAGGATTCAATCACAGAACCCTGAAATTAAACAACAAAAATCTTATGGTTAAATGCATTCCCTAAAGGGCACAAATTGGAGAAAATAATGACTGAAAAGGGTTCATTGATTTGATAATGAAAGCCGAATTATTGCCCCTTTTGACCAATGCATAGTTCACAACACAATGGTCCCTAGGTTTGTGCAATGATACAAGCATTTTCTATTTTGTCACAATTAATGGGAAAAATCGTTTAGAGAAAAAGTCAAGCACATGAACTTCAGTATGATAAAATATCATCTTGAAGCAAACAGTACATGCTGACATAGGTAACGAGTCAGGGAGAAATCACAGGTAGGATATAGGATAATAAGAGAGAAGGGGGCATTGGCAAATAGAAAAACCAGGATGGGGTGCAAGTAAATGATAATGCACAATTATATGATGATATCGATTGTAAAAAAACTTTAAAAATTGTTGTAAGACAATTAAACTAGAGTGGTGACAACTATTATTGAGACGAAAAGGCCAAGAGTTTAGAACATGCCATTGAAAAATATACCATTGTATGCCAAAATGTTGCTCTCAAACTTAAGACTGGATAAAAAGCTGAATTAAGTGATAAAAAATATGTATATGTGACGATAGCACTCCATATTGAAATGTAGATTGCAAGTATGCTCCAACAACAACCAAAACCAAGTGTGCAAACAGTGATGTTCTGTACAGCCGTTATATTAAATGTCTTGAGTGATGTGATATGTGTAAAATATCAGGGATGTGAAGTAATATACAGCCCAAAGGAAAACCTATTTCAAGAGATTTCTAAATTCCTAAAATAGAGTGTAGAAAATGACTGATAATATTACTACCTTAATAATTATAGGGTCACATCAGCTACTTTATGTGTAACTGAATTACTACTATCATCAATATTACTACTACTTCTTTTGGCTGCTCCTGCTAAGGGTCAGCACAACGTATCATCAATCTCCAACTCTACCTGTCCTCTGCATCATCCTGTCACACCAGCCACCTGCATGTCCTCTCTCACCAAATCCATAAACCTAATCTTTAGTCTTTCTTTTGTCCTCTTGCTCAGCAGCTCCATATTCAGAAGCTTTCTCCCAATATATCCCAATTTATCTGGGCTTGAGATCAGCTATAAGAGTGGCTGGTTTGCCGTACTTGCAATGATAATATGTACCATTTATAGGATTTGGTGAATAGTTGCCATCACACCATTTTAAAATGAAAATAAATTTACTCAACCCTCAGCAACCCCCTCAATTGATGGATGGTCATTCCCTCTTTATTGCAGGTTCACTTTAAAAAGTAAAACTCAGTGTTCACCCCCCTGCAAGTCTCAGTTGGATAGATAACCCTTTTTTTGTTTTCTCCTGGTATGAACTACTTGCAACTGAAATATACACCAATGATACTGAGAGAATATAGAATATCAATCGGGACCATTGAACAAACTTCAGCCAAAGCCAGTACAACCATTTGAAATTCACAGAAGAAAGAAACCAATGGTGTACTAAGCTACAGATACTGAACCAGTAGACCAAGGAAAACATCAGCAGTTGACAGAAACATTGTGTGAGCCATAAGGAAAAACCCTAACAACTTGTGAGTGACGTCAGGAACTACCTCCAGAGGGCAGGAGTGAAGACAACACCAATAAAAATCTTGAACATTTGCATAGAGTAGAACTAAACCTTTTCTCTCACTATGGACTGTCTACTTCAGCCTACCTGAAATTGCTTCACGGTGTGATAATAATAATAATGATAGTGATAATGACCGTTTGATATTCAAAGAACACACACACACACACACACACACACACGTGTCCAACATTACTAATTACAAAATATACAAAAGCAAAGTGTGGACCTGTTCACATCACCCCTAACTGCTCAGTCTTCGAACATGTAACGACACCACTAATTGACAGATATGGAAACCAGCTTCTGGGGAGGTGGCAAGGTCTTCAGTGTCATTGGAGCCTTAATGGATATAATAGTCACGCCCATTGTTTTCTTCTCTCCACTTAAGACTTCTTTACCCACATCAAACAATATCAATTTGACGTAACATAGTGCAGATGACAGGGTCACAGTACAAAGCTGCCATAGAGAGTAATGAGGCAACAAGAAACGCTTCTTACTCCCAACTGCCTGATATCAGAGAACCTTGTGGCAAGGCTTCTGATGTAAAAACAGTCTCAAAATGTTTCCTTTTGTGAAAAATTACAAGGGAGAGGAAACAAAGTTCTGATAAAACTATACAATGCATCAGCCGCTACCAAATGGGTATGACAGTTCCCTTTTTAAAATGGTCTCAATGGTTCAGATTGATCCTTGAATAGTTGTATGATACAGAAAGGGTCACATTTTCCTAAAACCAACATTAAAACAGGTTTTTTGATGATGGGGCTGCCATCCATCATTTACATAGGAACAATCTAAAGAGC
>OMLC01056127.1:0-10755 GCA_900302585.1 Regalecus glesne
CTCTGTACCTCACAGCTGGAGGTGGTGTCCAGGGTGCTGGTGGCCAGGCGGGCCAGGTTACACAGGTGCTGAAAGAGGTTGAGTCCTGTCATACTGATGGTTTCAGGCTTTAGCTGGGGCATCTGGACACACAAAACAAACCCACCCAATCATCATAACGGATATCCCGGCCACATTGCACTGCAGCTCCCATAACAACACAACTCTCTCTACATTTGGGATTCACACTCACATACCGAACATTACAACTACGGCACCACACGCACAGACAACACCAGAGGACAAACCCATGCTCCCACCTTCTCCAGGAAGAGGTGTTTGTATGTCTCCATGCCCATGGCATGCTGGTCTTTGCTGCGGACCTGATTGAGGAACCAGTGGAGGGCGTCATCGTAACACTCCAAGTCCTCCACCAAGCAGTGCCACAGGATGTCCACTTGCTCCAGGCTCAGCCCTGAGGGACAAGGCAGGGGGGAGATGTCTGTCAATGTCTTATCAAGTACGACAGGAAAAAGAAACCAGGTTCTGACCCAAGTTCGGTCAAATTTCAAAATAAAATGTCCCAAAAATCCACAAATAAGCACTGGATGATTAAAAGGTAATAGAAATTCAGGAATAAGAGGATTAAAAGGTGTTTTTGGGGGGACCTAACTTGACCTATTTCAACAGATGTGGAGTTATGGCCTGAGAAGGTTCCCTGGCTATGGAAACCACCTTATTGTGAGAGTGTGCATGATGGGAGTTCTGAACAAAGTCACACTGTGTCTTGGGCTATGATGGTGTGTGTAGCTGATGCCTATTGAGATGAACTATTTCATGGGCTCTTGGCCTGCCTGGTCTTCTGGGCCTGATCCTTTGTGCATTCTCAAATAGCTGACACACAATCCAATATGCAACCTGGGATTCCCCATCCATGAGAACATCCACTATTCTGCTGTGTGTGTGTCTATGTCTTTGCACGTGTCTCGTTTGTGCAAAAATGCTCACTTTGCCCTGTTTGCACGAGTGTCTGCTTATCTGAGCCGTCAGTCTTTGAATGTGCTTGTATGTCCCTGTTAACCTGTGTGTATGTGTGTCCATGCACGTTGTTGCAGCTGTTAGCGAGTCTGTGTCTGTGCATGCCGCTAATCCCCATGTCCAGTAAGTGCTAGTGGTCTGTCCAGTCTTTTGAAACTAGGGCGGTTGCCTAGCGATCAGAATATTGGTGGTTCGCCCCCTGGTTCCTTCAGTGGGCATGTCGAGGTATCTTTGAGCAAGACACTAACTTCTTAACCCCTGAGATGGGACAGCAACGTCTCCATGGTGTTTCCCCATCTTTTGCCCTATGAAGACCGGAATAGGCTCCAGCACGATTATGTGACACAACTTTAGATAGGTGGTTGGTGATGGATGGATGGATGGATGGATGGGTGGATGGATGGGTGGATGGATGGGTGGATGAATAATCAATGGGTGAACGCGAGGCATACATTGCAAAGTGGTTTCAGTGGTCGGTGGACCAGGTGGATCTACTCAAACTAATAAGTGATCTTACTGAAGTGATCTGGAGAGCCCAGGGTTGAGAATACACAGGTGAGAAACTGCAAGCGCACCTGGACCTCAGCACTGTGGCCGTACCTGTAAAAACACACCACAAGGAGGTAGATGTCAGGGTTATTACCTGTAATGACCGCATTTCAGACGCTTCAGAAAAGTACAGAAGTCTTGCCAACAGAAAACGTTCATTCATTCCTGCCATCATCGACTGCTTATCTGAAGTCAGGCCGCGGCTCTGCTGGTGCCTATCCCAGCGCTCATTGGGAGGAAGGTGGAGTAACGCCCTGGACAGGTAGGCTCCAGCATGACTCTACGACCCGACTCCAGATAAGTGGAGGACAATGGATGGATGGATTTTTAATGAGGTTTTCTTCCAGATAGACTAGAGGGAGAGCTTATGACAAAAGCAAGGCAGTGTTAGACTCACAGTGCAAACTTGTGCCTATGTTCCCGGACCTCCTGGATATAATGCAGCAGGTTGTCAAAGAACAGTTTCATCATGTGCAGCTCCTTTTCTGCCCACCTGACGCACAAGACAAGGCCATCATGAAGCAGACCCACAATCATGTTTATCAAATCACATAATGATCCCAGAGGGACGTTCCTTTAAAAATAACCTGAACCTGATTTATGCTCATTCGTCTGCACGGTTGTATGTTGTGTTGATGCTGATCTGGATACAGCTGTTTGCCCATATACTTCAATGTGGAGCGCGGGTGCCGAGAAAGCAGTGTCACGTTTACCAAACCGAAGCACGTTTGACGTGTTGTGGAGATATTGAAGGTGTGCACCTCAAAGAAACCCCCAACACAGACGAGGCAGTAAATGTGCCCCACGAGGAAACACGTTCAAACCCGATTCCTCCCTCATCAGGAGGACATGTGACTTACATGGTGATCCAGTGTGTGTCATAGCTGGAGCCAAACTGTTGAAAAGTGCCAAAAAGCTTCGGTAGAAGACGTAAGGACACCACCACAGACCTGAGGAAGGATGGACAAAACAACACAAAAAGTCTTTTCTTCTGGTTTTCCGAGGTACTTCAGTACAATCTGGCTGCAATCAAGAATCAAGGGATGATTCCATTCTCTACAGAACGTTCGACCTCTGCAGAACACTTGTGATCCAGAATTGACCAGTTAAAGGCATAACGTCCTACCGGTGGTGGGCCAGGTTGTCAAGGCAGCCCTCGATGAAGCGCATGCGGATCTGTCTGTCTGTGAACCAACAGACCAGCGAACACAGCAGCTTCTCTGCTTCGTTGATCAGCCCCTCAGACAGGTGGACCTAAAACACAAACACAACACCAGTGGGTTAACCACCCGGAGAGGATTCCCACCATTGTCTTACGGCTGCTCGGCACCAGTGGACAGAGGACTGGTGGAATTTCCCCCGAGCAGAAAACTGGAGACAAGGTGTTCGTAAGGGCAGTCTATGAGGGAGGGGATGCCCACACCCAGCTCAGACTGAAGATGTCCCCTGTATGAGTGATGAAAACTTTATGCCAGTAAAACGATACGCGAACATGAACGGATCCACCCTCTTTGAAATGTGACAAGGGCTTTGAATGTCTGTCACTAGTGCTGTGTGAATGGAGGATGGGTAGTTGCGTTTGACGTACCGCGTCCTCATCCTGGACCAGGTCCCACAGGAGCGTGTTGCCCTTCTTACAGACGTTGTCCAGGTTGATGTCCGTCACAGCGTGGCTGCTAGAATACTGGTGCTTATGGACCGCAGGACCTGTGACCAAAGAGAAAAGGGATCATCGTGGTCGTTTTGAAATGGAGCTGTGGGACTGCACCCTATCCCCGGGTTTCCACGGGTGCTGCTACGGCCCGTCATACAGCTGATATCTGGTAATGCCGGCTTCGCCAGTGGATCCCTTTGTCTAAGCTTTACTGGCTTTCCCTAAGAAAAACAGAGACTCCTCCCCGTTTTGGATGTTGTCAATGGACGGAGACCGAACATTCTACAGGTGATCTTTAAAGCGCTGACGTAGAACCACAGCACCAGGTTTCCAGACGCCCTGCTCATGTTACACGTGTCCACCACCAGCAGGTGTCGGTCAGTGTGGCTAGTGGCTGTTTGTGCATAGTCCTTGATGTCTTTGTGAGTGTTTCAGATGAAGCCGGTGCCATGGATACATGAATGCCGTTTTCTAAATATGGTGCTGCTCGCTGTCATCATCACACAAAATGCTCCAGATGGCTGGTCCGTCATACAGCCGACGGGCTCCGGGGGATTTCAGTGGATGGGTTACAGCCTAACGCATAGAAAACCTGAACACTTGAATTCAAGTTGGCTTAATCGATCAAGGTTTTCTGCCACCGATCCATCTCCACCAAGCTAACCACTCAACATGCAGACGGATGGCATTGCATTTGGCTCGCTAACGTTAAAGCTAACATTGTGTGCATGCTCAGCTCAGTTTTGTGAGGCCTGGAGATTATCCAATACATTTTTTAGACTTTTCCAAGAGCAGGAAGCCCTGGGAATGTGACTTACTCACCTTGCACTAGGTGTTCATGGTAGATGGATGCCAGGTTTGGGAGGTGCTGCTGGAGGTGGGAGCTGAGCTCAGCATGGGAGTTTATCTGGACCAGCTCCTCCTCGCAGCCCGACTCCTCGCCGTCGAAGTCGGCCATGTTCTTCTCCGATTTGGCGCTCACCTGGGAGCTGCTGCAGCTCACATCATCTGCACTCAGCATGTCCTCCACCATGTGACTGCTGGAGGAGGAGAATCTGTTTTAGTCGCGGGCTCAGAGGTAAGGAGATGTGTTTTATTTCAATAGCTCATGGTTTGTTTGTGATCGATCTTTGACCCTACATCCACGGCTATCATTTATTTGTACTGATGATTTTCTTTGTGAGTACTGATCCTATGCAGTGGGACGTGTACAGCAGTGCTGTTCACAAACCTGAGTCTAAATAGATAGAAATAAAATAAATTGTTCCCTTATCAGTCCCACAAGGGGAAATTTGCTATTCTCTGCATTTTAACCCATCCTGTTAAGGGTTCAGTGTCTTGCTCAAGGACACCTCCAAATGCTTTCTGCAGGACCGAGGATCAAACCTGCAACGTTTCGGTTACCGGACGTCAGAACCACTGAGCTATGCCAGCCCTCACGCTGTGGATTTTCTGCCATCTTTTTGTACAGGACTTGAGTTGTATTATTGTGCTGAAAATATAGTTCCACTAGCTGTAACTACAACATAACTTCATGCATATTTTACAGACTTCTATTTACACATAGCAATGTTCTTATACTAGCCACCAAATTACAGAATGTCAATTGTTTGTTTCCTTGCTGCAAAAAGACTGAAGAAACAGAAAGCTTGAAGAAACTTCTATGGTGGGCATCATCAATGGCTTTACAAACCAATCATTATTCATCCATCATTAACCACTTATCCAAAGTCAAGTTGCGGAGTCATGCTGGAGCCTATCCCAGTGCTCATATGGCAAAAGGCGGGGAGACAGCTTGGAGAGGTCACCATTCCATCACAGAGCTTGAGCATTTTGAGGTTCAGTGTCTTGTTCAAGAACATCTCGACATACTTCCTGCAGGGGCCGGGGATCAAACCATCAGTCTTTCAATTTCTAGATGACCACCATACCTCCTGAGCTAGGCCGCCCCTAATAATAATACAGCCAATGTCAAAGTTGACTTGAAATGACCACATTATTAAGTGTAACTAATAACAAGAGGTAAGTTGGTATTAAAAGCCTTTAAGTACAATACCCTTCATGGTGATGGTGGTGATGATGGTGGTGGTGGTGATGATGGTGGTGGTGCTGATGATGATGCTGGGGGCCAATAAAGCGACGGCAGTTGAAAAGCTCAGTGCCCATTGCTTCTCCCAGGAAGTCTCCAGGCCGGGGCAGGCAGGGAGGTGGTTCCTGGGGCCCCTGTACCATTTGTGAAGGTCCCATATCAGACTGATGCTGCTGAGCTTCCCTGTCGATACCCTCTGGCTGGGCAGATGAGGATGAGGAGGAGCAGGCATCTAGTATCCTCATCCGGCCTTCCAACGACGTGGACGCTGCTGTAACCATGGCAGCAGCAGTCTCAGCATTGAAGGGGAGCACCTTGGGTTTGGGCCCACTCCCTGCACTACTTGGCCCGGGCCCCTCCCCCAAAGCCTCCGCCGCCTTTCTCTTTCTGACCTCCACTTGCTCCCTGGGCTCCTTCTGCTGAGTGCTCTCAGCCGCCAGCCGGCTCCCTTCCTCCTCTTCCTCATCTTCCTCATCATCATCATCATCCTCATCCTCCTCTTCATCATCTTCTTCTTCCTCCTCCTCCTTCAGGGCCTCGCTGTCAGCCATGTCATCAGAGTGCATCTCGCTGCCGGGGCTGCCCGCTGATTGGCTGGCGTGGCTGGAAGCAGCTTCATTGCTGGAGGCCTCACTGCGACCACTGCTGCTGCCTTCCTCCACGCTGTTGGCTGTCTCATCAGAGCTGCCCTGCATTGATTCCTGATTGGAAACAAAGTAGAAATCAAAAACAACTTGAGAATCCACTGAATCACTCAAGGCTATAGAAATACTCTACCTCCCAGAAAATACAGCAAGAGTTAATCAGAAATCAAAATCTATAAGTGAAAGTGTTTTACTGCCATGTGACCATGGCCAGTAGAATGTGTTCTCTGTATTTAACCCATCCTATGGTATAGGGGCAGTGAGTGCGACCGCAGTGCAGCTCTGTGGGAGCAGTTAGGGGTTCAGTGTCTTGCTCAAAGACACCTCTACATGCTTCCTGCAGGGGCCGGGACTCTAACCACCAATCTCCGATTTCTACATGACTGCCCTACCTCCTGAGCTATGGCGCCCCATAGCACTCATAATACTATGAGGGGAAGTAAAATTAATCTCACACCATTTGTGCGACAGCGGACTTGAACAAGAGCCTGGTCCCACTGTAAGGAACCATTAGAAATGAGTGACTGTGTGCTTGTGCTTACCTCTGTGTCAGAGAGCCTCTGCTGGCTCCTCTTGCTGCCAGTGATCATAGGGTCGTCCATTTCCATGTCACTGCCGCCGCTTTGCTGCGTGTCACTGTTGTCACTGCTGTCGGGGCTGGCAGCAGGTGAACCTGACACGGGACAACACAGACCCATAAATTCAAGTTCATCAACAGCCAGGTTAGGTTTGCCAGAATCCAGGAACGTCACCCGAACATAAAACAAAGAAACAAGCACAATGCTATTGCTAATGCTAATGCTACACTCTTATTTCCCTCCAGGAAGGTGCCTCGGTTGGAAAGCTAGGTGTGGGTAGAGATGGGGAAATGTAAGCCCCATATCAGGATTAACGTGAGGGGTCATTCTGAGAGATGTATTGACGTATCGATTTTCAATATTTCTGTTGAGCTGGGACAAATCAATCTTCCAGACTGCCATACACACACTGTCAGGCAAAAGTGTGACACACATCAGTAAGATACAGTTACCCAACATACACCAGCTACTCTCATTATTCAAGCTCCCCTGAATTTAATTTGAACCCCTTTTCCATTTCAAGTGAGTTTAATCTGCCAACACAAACTAGTTCTGGAGATGAGGGACCAATGATGGTGTCAGATGTCGGGTGGGTGCGTAGCGACAAGAGGAAAGGGAGGCCGACCTTTCTTGTTGCCCATGGGAATGTTGGTGTTGAGCAGAGAGGCAAATGAACTCTGTTTGGAGAGCTGGGCTTTGGCTGCGAGGGCGTTGTTCCACAGGGCCTTGATCAGCATGGACGCCAAATACAATGTCTGGGTGGGGGAGGAGGAATCAGAAATGATTATATCATCATCACGGAAATTTCTAATCACCAGTCCAAACGATACAAAACCAAACTTTCGTAAAGTCTTACACCATGACATGAAACACACCTACATCCATTCACAATCTGCCCCACTGTGCCCTTTGTAGACACTCTGCACCAAGTCCGCACTACCAAACAACTCTTATTCTGCAGCAACTTCTCGTTCTGTGCATGACTTCTCATTTTCAAATGATCATTTCACATTTTGTGACGGGTACATGCCACCTCGATGTTTCCACATTATTTATCTTATCTATTTTGTCTTTGCGTGTGTGCGCATGTGTATAGTTCATATTTTACTATTCTTTCAACGTTTGCCGTAGTGTTGTTAATTTCTCTCTCGTGCACCAACATGCCAGGTCAAATTACTTATACATTCTGGTTCTACTTGACAACAAATGTGATTCTGGTGAGCGAGTACCTGTTCTGTGTGGGCGCTAGGGTGCAGGCCAGACACCAGATTGAGGACGTGACGCAGAGGCACAGGGTCCAGGTTTTTTATCAGAGAGGGGAACAAGTCATGGATGTAGCGGCTGCAGTGCTTCAGCTGTGACACAAAACCATTCAAACAGACGAATGACTTGAATGAGTCCTCTAGACACAGACAGGTCATCTAGAAAGAACAATATCAATGGAACAAATGTGCTTTGTAAAAGCAGGATGGACATTTTGCATCTCTGGCCCTGAGCTATCAATGCTTTACAGGTGACAATGGGTTAGGGTTAATACACAAGGCTTTCCAATGCACAATCTAAATCAGCATGCGTTCCAGGTACAACTAGCATGTTCACACAGTAGCGACATTGTGACAAGTGAAGAATCTGTGTTGCCGAGCCCCTTGTGTTTCTCCACTGCACCTTGTGTTTCTGCAGGAGCGCCCTGAAAAAAGGTGAAATCGGATCGACAAAGTGCCCAACATCATTACCCATTGTCAAATTGAACGAGTCGAGCAGGAGTCCCTTTGTGGTGCTGATGACAACAAGCGGAGAAGATGAAGGGCACAGAATACCCAGCGATGTAAGACTACACTAACCCTAGAAACCAAGATCTTCACAAAGAAACCACTAAGAAGTCACGGACCTTTAGCTAGCTGAAGCAGACCTATAACAAGCCAAAATGAAAACTACAGAGCTGTGAGTTTACAGTCACGTCGTACTCAACAGCTCATCTGAAGTCCGGCTGCGGATCTGCTGGAGCCTATTGCAGTGCTCAGTGAGCAGAAGAAACGTCTTGGCCAGCTTGCCAGACCATCGCAGGGCATCTGTGGGGGATTAAGGCTGGATGCTCTTCCTGATGCCCTGTGGTGGGCTTGAACCCACAGCCCCTGGCTCATCAGTCCTCAAAGCCTGCATAGCACCCCTGAGCTACTACAGCTCCTGAGTTTACTTCACCGCACAATAGACGTTAGACCAAGGACGAATATTCAGTAGTCGTATAGCACAAAAGAACAGACGCAGAGTGGAGACGCAGCCCACCGACTTCTGTTCTTCAACAAAAAGCCAGCAAGGGTGCACCTTGAAACACGCCAAACGTGTTGTGTCTGATCGGGGTCTCAGTGTGTTGAAGTAAAGTGTGGATGTGTGTTTACCTGGGCTCCGGCCCAGATGCAGTCGACATGCTGCGTGCTAAGCCTGCCCTCTGCAGCCAGGAAGTTGAGGATGACCTGGCACTGTTTAATGATCTAGAAGACACGCACACACACACGCACACGCACACGCACACGCACACACACACACAGGAGAGAACACAGTAATCCATCAGACCACTATCAGATAGGCTATGGTTGGGTGGTGGAGAAAAGGCCACCATACAAAACCTCGTCGGATCCGTCAGCCTCACCTCAATGTGCAAATTTGGTCCGAATATGTGCTCCACTACGTTGTTGTTTATCAGCCAGTCTGCCAATTCTTTTGCTATTGATCTGGAGGAGCACACAGAGAGAAACAGCTGGATTAGTTAGGCACAGTCAGTGTGCTGGACCAAATCCTAAACTATACTCTCACTCCACCGTAAAACAGACACAGACACAATCTTTTCCACTTAGGACACATTCTACTGTGGTTCTGGATCACATGCATGTCCAACGTGTGGCCATGCAGCTGGAGTCTGTATGGTCAGAATTTAGATGGACTCTAGCTCATTCTGCATGGCACAGGACCATACAAATGCTACAGATAATATAAATTGAATCTGTGATCTAATGAAGACTTTTATTTTAAAACGTTTAACCTTTCCTTGACCATCTATTGTTTAGAAGCCTCCCGGGCCCTCCGGTGGTGAGGGGGGGTATGACACCTATGTTCAGAGCATCTCTGTGTCATGCAGTCGGGTGTTTGAATCCCAGCTGCACCGTTTCCAACCACAGCCAGAGGTCCATAGTTAGTGGGTCATAATTGGCTAAGCCTCACATGGGTATAGGGGTTAGGTTGGATAAAGTATTCTGGGTTCACTAGTGTCCCCCTCTGGGTGGTCCAGGCCTCTTGGTTAAGTGAAGGGAAAGTACTCTGCTTCATTCTCCTCTGACGGCCAAGCACTGTGCTTTCCCCACCAGACCATGATGTGTGGACTAGTGAGGGCTAGTGGTCATGTGACTTGGAGGAGACACATGCTACCACTTCCTCCTTCCTGTTGATGTTCTAGAGGGCATCAGAGACACTGACCCAGCAGTAGGACACTCAGGGAATTCAGGTGGAGGGGGATTAAAAAGACAGCACAAAAAAACAACAACCTAGAAACCAGGTAGGCAAGCGGCAGACCACTGGAGCAGAGGCCATCTCGGTGAAAAGCCTCCACCGTCTGCAGCCAGCAGGATCAGGGTCACCATCTGAAGCGCTCTGACGCCATAGCTCCAGGCTTGTTAGCAATGCTTAGGAGGGAGATAGCGGGGGGACTGCTGCGTTCTAATCAAATCAGAATGACAGAGAGACCTGGGAGAGACACAGGGAGGTTATATTTTTAGCCAGGCGTCCTCACAGGGATGCGTTTTCCCCCCGCCTGCCTGGTAGCCACGGTTCTGCCGAGAGACGCGAGGTCACAGAGCAGAACTCGCAAGACAACGAGCGCTCCGTCAGGAACCCTGACCGTGGCGCACCGCTAGCCCCCCTGACTACAGCCTCTCATGTGGTCCGTACAAGGGTTTTGGAGCCCTTGATACCGGGTCACAAGCTTTGGGGTTTATGATCCAAGAAGAGAGCCACAGACAAGCACCAAGACCCTCTCAATGACTACGAACCCCTAATTCAGGGAGGGGGGTTCGACATTTGGAGTAGTGAGAAAGATCCAAACAAGACGGGGAGTCAATCTAATGGCTAGAGTTGGGTTCAAAGCCTTTCTCTTCTGGGCGGCAGGAATTGGAGATTCCATCCATCCATCCATCCATCCATCCATCCATCCCTCCATCCATCATCCATCCAGTT
>OMLC01056128.1:0-14483 GCA_900302585.1 Regalecus glesne
GTTAAAGTTTATGTATGTAACACTTTTTAAAATGCACTATTGTAACGTGCTTTACATAGTTATAAAAAGAGTTAAAAGATAAAATAAATGAAATAAAATTAAAATCTGAAATGGACCAAACTAAAAACCAACCACAACAGGTCTATAAAAATGCTTGCCTAAAATGATGAATTTTCAAAAGCTGCTCAAAACAGTCCAAAGATTCTGCATATCAAATGGATTGGGTCTGTTTTTATGTCTTGATCAGTCCCTGCGTTGTAGGCATAAGGCTATATTTACTCATTATTTTCTATTTACTTTTTTGTTTGCTTACTCAACAGAATGCCTCGATCTCCACCGTGTGTCTCCCAGTTCATGGTTTTAATGGTTAAAAAAAGTTGAATGAGTTTATCTGGATAAATATGTGTGAATGAGATGGGAGACATGAGAATGGTGAGGATACAAGGAGTAAGAGGAAGATGAATGAGTTAAAATACCTGAGGTCAACTGTTCAAAGTAACGGGGAATGCAGAGGGGAGGCGAAGGAGAGACAGCAAGGAGGGTGAAAAAGAGTGTCAAGGGTCATTTGTGACAGTAGGGTACCAGCAAGAGAGAAAGAGAAGTTTGACAAGATGGTAGTGAGACCAGCTATGTTGTATGGTTTGGAGAAAGTAGCACAGACAAAAAGAGTAGAGGGTAAACAAATTTAAAATCCATCCTCCCTGGCTAAGGTTCCAGCCTGCTCTCTATCATCAACTGCTCTCTTACATCTAGTAATGTACCTGACTATTCAAAGATTTCCTATGTTCACCCTCTCCTCAAAAAACCCTCTTTCGATCCAGCAAAATCCATTATAGACCAATTTATAAGCTTTCGTTTTTTTAATCCAAAATCCCAGAAAAAGTCGCTGCAAACCAAATCCTGAGTGGATTCATAACATTTTCAATACATTTCCATCTGTCTTTTTCCAGAAGCAAAGCCCTATTAAAAGTATCTGATGACATTGAAATGCATGAGCATTCATCAAGACATTGAAATGGATGGTGATAAAGATGAATACTCTATTCTTATTCTTCAAGATTTAACTGCCATATTTGATACCATCAATCATGCCATCTTACTTGATAGGTTAAAAAATAAGGTTGGCAATTCTGGTACAGCTTTAAATCGGTTTCACACTTGTTTGACTAATAGATGTTTTAATTTCTGTATTAACAATTATCTATCCTCGTCAGCTCCACTATTGTGTGGACACTCCCAGGGGTCTGTCCTTGGGCAAATCCTCTTCTCTTTATACATGCTACCTCTGGGACATTTGTTAATTGCTTTCAAGATGCGTCATACCATTGTTGTGCCGATGATAGTCAAATCAATTTTTCTGCCAACCCAACAACCTTAATCAACCATCCTCTTTCTTTGATTGCTTAACTGCAAAGATTGGATGTTCCTCAATTTCTTCCATCTAAACCCTGACAAAACTGAAGTTCTCTTAATTGATCCTGAGAATTTTGCCACTGCAGTTGATCAGTATATTCTTTCCAACATCAAATATGAAGGTAAAAGTCTTGGAAATATTTTTGGCGAGAATATGTCTTTTGATCACCATGTTACCGAGTTTGTCCGATCCTGTTTTCTTCAGTTAAGAAATATTGCTAAAATCAGATATATTTTGTCTTTTAAAGATCTTGACCTTAAATCATCAGGTTGTACTTTGTGTTTTTGACCGGGCAAAAAAAAGGGATTTTAATATATTAATTTACACTTTACTCTCTAGATTACTGTAACTCCACCTAATCTTGCCTCAATTAAGACACTTCGAATCATTTAGTTAGTCCAAAATGCAGCCACTAGATGACTTACCAGGACTAGCAGTAGATCCCATCTCTGCATCGGCTTCCCATAAAATTCACAATAACCTACAAGACCTTGTTGATCATTTTCTTGCCCCCTGTTATATATCTGACCCACCCACTTCTCACTCGACTGCCTGACAACTCCGATCCTCAACCCTCCTTCTTTTATCTATCTTCCTACTCCAACTGTAAAACAAAAAGTGACTTTGTCGTAGGAGTTTTAGCCCCAAAATCTCTGGAATAAACTTCCCAAATCCGTTACATTTGCAGAATCTCTGGACTGTTTAAACAGCCTCCAAAATCCCATCTTTTTGTTCGCACTCCATCTAGGACTGCACTGCTGCACTGGAGAGCTCCTTCATTTTGCTGCATCCAAGGTGTTGGAAGGAGCGTTTTTGTAGGTTTTTCCTTCCGCAGCTGTCAGACTATAATTAGCACTGCTCCCCCAATGGACCAAATTCACAAGATGGATAGCACCACTAAGTTAACTTATGAGTCTGTTTTTTCTGTTCCAAGTGTACATACAGTTCATATTTCCCCCTTGTTTAAATTAATTTATGCCTTTGATCTCATGCCTCTCTGATTGTGGTTTTTACTTTGCTGCTGTAAAACTGTAAAATGTCCCCCTGTGGGACAGATAAATGAATATCTTATCTTTTTAAGCAAGCCTTTTTATAGACCTGTTGTATTTGGTTTCAACTTGGTCTGTATCTTTCTGAGTCATGTTTAGTTTTCATTTTATTTATGCTATCTATTTACTCTTATTTTTCATGATTGTATGCAAAGCACTTTGTAAATGTGTTTTTAAAGGTGCTATACAAATAAATGGCAAATGGACTTGTTCTTACATAGCACTTTCTAGTTTAACAACCACTCAAGCACTTTACATTGAATGCCTTACATTTACCGAGCTATGTACTGGGACATGAATCCGCACTGCTGGACTCCCAGGCGTGTGATCTACTTACCAACTCACTTATTCTACAAATCACTGTGTTGAACTCCTCTGTCTTTGTGTTTATATGTCCCACTGAGACATACACCTAGTATGCTAAGGCATTTGCAAATTTTAATCAGCAAACTTGAATTTGAATGTCAAAATTTTAATCTATGACTAATAAGGATCTGTTGACACATATTCACACAGAGTGTCAAATCTTAACACATGTATTTCTTTGGGTGAGCATTTTACAAGTATAGACAGAATAGCATTACGTCCTTAGTTGATGACTTAAACCAAATGCAGCTTTCAGTACAATATAAACATAGATTAAGCTTTGCACTGTTAAGAACAATATTGCACTAAAAAGGAACATAATCCCTGTTAAAGGTTTTTATTGAAAGCAGTTGTTCCTTATCTGATGCAAAAATCTAAGGACAAGATGTTGTGCAACTGTAAAGCTCCAAGGCAGATTTAAAATGCTTGATATAGATAAATTTGACATGATCTGACTGAATATGAAGGGAACTGAGAATGGACTGTATTGGGTAGTTTTAAATTATACAGCACACAGTATAGAATAAAATACAAAAAATACAATGTAAATCAGACCATATCTGTATCTGAGATAACTGTCTATATCTGACTAAGGACAAACTGAAGATATATACTGAACGAGAAGAGCGGCAGAGGAGAGAATGGCAATATAATAATAATAATAATAATAATAATAACGATTCCCTTATCAGTCCCGCAAGGGGACGTTTGGATTTCTCTCCGTTTTTGAACCAACCTATATTGTATCGGAGCAGTGAGCTGCCAACATATGGCGCTTGGGGAGCAGTTAGGGGTTAAGTGTCTTGCTCAAGGACACCTCGACATGCCATATGCAGGACCGGGGATCAATCCTGCAACCTTCCGATTGCCAGACGACCGCTCTACCCACTGAGCTATGTCCATTGGTGTGCATGCTTATGCAGAGATGCTGTAAGGGAGAGAGGGACTATGCCCATCTGTTTCTTTATGTGTGTATTGCTTGTTACAGCAATTAGAGACATTGCAGAAATAAACATTTCAAAACTATGGTTGTTTTTATTTGAACCGTATACGTTTCCCTGAAGGAAATTCTTAAATATGCCATTTTCTGTATGAGACTGGGCAGCAATTATCCTGCTCATGTTCATCCTAGTCCTAAAGCCCTTGAGGTCCCTGGGGACAGAGAGCTCCCATCCAAATGTTTTCTTTACTATCCTGACGATGCACTGAAGTTTTTCTCTGTTCAATTAATTGCCTGACACAAATCAGATAGTAATAAAGGCAGTGACAAACGCTTTACAAATTATGTCAGCCTTTGTTTTTATGTTTGGGATTAAAGCCTTAATTTTCTCATCCTGCTTCAGGTCCTGGGAGACTGTTGTTCTCAGACACCTGCACAACTCCATAGTGGAAACTACCACAATATACTTTCTCCCATGTCTACAAGCTGAATCACTTCTATCCTTTCTAAGTCCAGTCTACAGTGGTCCTTCACAAAATTTCATGAGCCAAATGAAGGATCCCTTGGAGCTGCAGTAGAGTGAATGGAATAAGATAAGATAAGATATTCCTTTAGTAGTCCCGCAGGGGGAAATGCGGAAGATCTTCCAGTTATGGAGAGGTGCCGAGAGGCTGCATTAAATCAGCCCTCCTACAATAGTCAAGAAAAATTCTTGAATTTTACCCGAAAACATTATTTTTTATAACTGAATTTCATTTAAAGTAAAGTTAGAAGATTCCTCCTAAAAATAATATAGGAAATGAGAACTCAAGAGAAAATCTACACAGAAGAACACAAAACATTCAAACTCGAGAGAGGTTTGATGGAGGACGAGTTAGCTAAAGATGCCGATGCAAGCGCCAGCTCTAGCGGTGCAGATATCCTGAAAGCCTTGAAAGGGATGGAGAAACGACTCACTAATAAAATCGACGATGTGGTACAAGGTATGAAAAGGTTACTGACAGAATGGAAGTTGCTGAGGAGCGCATTTCAGGGGGAGAAGACGAAGTTTTACAGCTTAAGTCCTGAAATTTGGGAATCTAAAATTAGGGTGCTGACAGAGAGCTGATGATATGGAAGATAGATGTCAAATGAACAATCTAAGGCTAACAGTTTTGCCAGAGAATGAAGAAGGATGAGATTCATGTAAGTTTCTGGAGAAATTGATTCCTTCAGTTTTAAGAATGAAAGTTAGCACATTGCTAACACTAGAACGGGCACACAGAATCGGTCCACCACCTCCGAAAGAGGATGAGGAAACAACGTCTCCACCCAGAACTCTCATCATGAAATTCCTTAACTACAGAGAAAAGAAAAAAGTGCTAAGGGCCTCCAAAGTCAAAGGGACGATTGATCACAAGGAACACACTGTTCAATTCTTTCCAGATGTCTCTGCTGAAACTCATGAGAAACTAAGAGCCTATGATGGAGTGCAACAGAACCTGCGTGAGAGGGGAGTGAACAAACACTGGATCATCTTCCCATCACGGCTTCTTCTGACACATAATGAATGATCCAAGATGTTCAACACCCCTGAGGATGTGGTACACTGTATCGAGAGATTTTAAAAAACAAATGAAGGTAGAGACAAAAAAATCTGAATGGAAAACAGGCTAATATGAAACATTTAACCTCATTCGATCACAGTGTTATATGGATGATTTTTGTTGATGTCTGTGAGACCACATTCGGAGGACTTGTGGCAAATAAAAAAAATGTGTCCTTTTACCTATGGCAGCTATTTCCTTTTTTACTAAAGTGGCACTGTAGCTACCACTTTAACTATTGGAGATTTCTCTTTTTTTTAAATCAATACCATCATCATTACATTACAGGCATTTAGCAGACACTCTTATCCAGAACAACGTACAACAAGTGCATAGGGTCAAGGTACAAAGGATACTGGAACTACACTACAAGCTAGATAACAATCCTAGTGCCATCATAAGACTCCGAGGTAACGTCAACTGAGAAACACAAACCAAAATAAACTAACAAGATTGCACTTGCTTAAACCATGTACATCAAAAACAAGAAAAGGAATAGGGCTAAAACTAGGAGTTAGAGCTAAGACTGGATGGGGAGGAAGAAAGGTACAGGTTCAAAAACATGTTGAAGTGCTTTCTGTACGTGTTAAGGTGTATATATAACAGGAGTATAAGTAGACTAGCAATGTTCAGGGTTGCGACGAAGAAGATCAGCTATTAGTTCCCCACCTTCATGTGGACCAAGTACCCCATACAAGAAGTGACCATTGAGAGGGAAGGGTAGGTGAGGGGATATCCATTAGAGATAGCCCTAGAATAAAGGATTTAGTGGGATTAGAAAGTATGTCTTAAGTGTATGCTTTAAGTGTATGTTTTAAGCTTTCTTTGGGGTTTTTTCCTCTTCAGTTTTCTGTTCTCTGTTTTGGTTGTGTTTCTCAATGGTAAAGATGTATAAGAAAGGTGGATGGCAGGCGATATTTACTCAAGTGATAGGATGTCTGAAACTGGAAAGGTAAAATGTCTTACTTGGAATTTTAGGGAGATTGATAATCCAAAATATCAAACAAGTAATGGACAAAATCAAGCAAACAGGCAAAAGTAGTTGTCTTCAAGAAACACGTGTAATAACAGAAAATAAAGTTAAGGTAAAGAGGAGATGATGTAGTAAGGTGTTCTCTAGTTGCTATATATGCCTCAAATGCAAGGGGCATAATGATCCTTATTCATAAATCTCTACCTATACAGGTAGAGATAATAACTAGGGATTCAGCAGGTAGATCATTGTCCAAGGTCTTTTGTTTTCAGGAGAAAAAAAATCAATCTCATAAATGTGTATGGCCCTAATGATGACAATCCTACATTTTATAGTGACTTTCTTACAATTGACCCTTGTCAGGGCTGTGCATTATGGCTGGTGATATGAATTGCACTTTAGACCCAATTAGAGATCACTCAACAGGATCTAATAGTACACACATCAAAACTAGAAAAGTTATACATCAATTTATAGAAGATTTAAATATGATTGATATTTGGAGGTATCTCAACCCCACCGCTACAGCTTACTCGTGTTACTTTAACACATATCAAACTCATTCACATATTGACCATTTACTAGTATCTGCAGAACTGATCCCCAAGATAGCAGACTGTCAATATCGTGATAGAGTTAATTCAGGCCATAGTGCAGTGTCATTGGTATACAGTAGGGACAAAATGGCCAATGTTCCTCCAAAATGGCACCTGCAGGTAGGATGGCTTCAGTACTAACTATTTAGAGAATTTGTAGGGAAACAAATAGTGATGTATTTTGAGATTAGTACATCTGAAACCTCTGGATGCATAAGATGGGAGGCTTTCTAACCCTTTCAAAGCTTTCATTAGAGGGCAGATTATAGGATTTTGTAGTTCAAAATCCAAACAATTTAGACTAGAAATTAAACAACTGGATGAGCAGATTCATAAATTAGAAAATTATATTTACCAGAGAAATGCATTTAATGCTGAGGACTAGAATAATTTAGTATTATTAAGGGCCCATTATAGAGTTGTCAGCAAGTAGAGCAGCCGCTAAAGTACTGAAATTAAAACAAAACTTTTACCCAGGGACAAGGGAAGATTACTGCTTGCAAGGCAGATCAAACAAAGACAAACTGAGCGAGCCATTACAGCAATGGAAAGCCCATTAGGAAATATTGTTGATCAACTCAGGATTAATGACGCATTTAGAGCTCAGAATGCCCTCCCAATCAAGAGCTTCAATTACAGTTTTTAGACAAGTTTAATTTTCCTAAGATCTCAGAGGAATATAAGATTGATCTTGAAAAGGAACTATCAACACAAGAAATATCAGCAGTTATTGATGCAATGACTGCAGGGAAAACGCAAGGACCAGATGGCCTTCCAATGTATATTTATATGAAATCTAAAGTCAAATTACTAGCCCCCATTCAAGATATGCTGCTGGACACGTTCCAAGAAGGACTCCTGCCTGAATCAATGAGAGGTGCCTTAATCACATTACTACCAAAACCAGGGAAAACCACTAAAAAATTTGAAAACATGCCTCCAATAAGCCTCTTTAACTCAGACACAGAAATAATGTGTAAAGTTATTGAAAGGAGATTGTAAATTATTTTGCCTAATCTAATATGTGAGGATCAAAATGATTTCATACAGCACCGACAGGGATTCAATAATGTGAGAAGACTTCTCAATATCCTTCATAGCTTGGAGGGCCAAAAAAGACACTGCCATCATAGCACTAGATGCAGAGAAGACCTTTGACAGGGTTGAGTGGCCCTATCTATTTGAACTCCTTACAAGATTTGGGTTTGGGGGGTGTTTCTCTAAATGGGTTAATATTATTTGTAATAACCTGGTAGCTGAGGTTTTGACAGACAATATAGTATCCAGGTCCTTTATCATCTCCAGGGGATGCCAGCAGGGGTCACCTGTCTCCCCTCTCATTTTTGCAATTGCAATAGAACCCTTTACAATAGCAGTTCGAGACTATATGGGTATAACTGGTATTACTATTGGCCACATAGAAGATACAATTGCCTTGTTTGCAGACGATGTCCTTCTCTTTTTAAAACATCTTAGTAATTTTATCCCTGTCTTGTTAGAGATCATCAGTAGGTTTAGGACAATATCTGGGTACAAAATAAATAACTCAAAAAGCATGCTTATGCCATTCAATGAGGAACATATACAACAGCCCAACTATGGTACAATTTTTCACTTAACTAAATGTTTTACATATTTGGGAATAAAATTGTAAGAAAACATGATAACATAGTTTCATTAAACTATGACTCTCTCCTTGAAGGCATTGCTAACTCTATTGAAAGATGGTCATTTTTACCTTTATCCTTGTTGATAATATTTTCATAATTTTTCTTGGGTGATGTTTTTTTAAAAATATTTTTGTGGGCTGTTTGTTTGGATGCTGTCCGCTAAGTTGTTATAGTTGTTTTTGCTCTTGTTATTGGTGCCAATCTTTTATTACTATGCAAAATGTGTCATTTTGATACATGCTCCGACCTTAATTCTTTAAATGCTCACAACACTTGTTTCATGTTAAAAATCAATGAAAATAATAATGTAAAAGAAGAATTATGGCCTGGATTCTTGAGCTGAAAATATACTGAAGTTTGATTTTTTTTTACATTTAGATTGCCTTTTCTATCCGCCTTTTTAATATCTGGGGATGCGGCAAACGATTTTTTTCTCATAGATTTTTATTACAGCCAAATTGATCACTGGGCAATTGGTCTTTGGTCATTTGGGCCTTTCATCCGTGGCTTTTGCGATACAAAGGGGACTAACAATATTAACTTATAATTAACATCAAATTAAATCTCATATGTGACTGAATCAGTATTAACCTTTAGAAATACTTTCACTGTAAATTAGGCTAATCTAAACCATTTACCTATTGGCTTACACTCAGTATTAAATAAGCTACCCAAAGACATGGGCAACTATCCAAAAGAATCAAATTTAAACTATTTACTCGAAAAAGTAATATATACAAATATACCCACTCACATGTAAAAGGTAAACTCAAAATAATTAGTTTTAGCTTCTCGGTGTATTGTCATTGCAAAGCATTCATTCACAGTTCAGTCCAAATAATTCAACCACATTTCTTACTTTCAAACCTGCTAGCACTGCTAGCATCCAGCGAAGACTCAAACAAGATGGCTGCTTAGAGCCCAAAGCGCCGCGAAATAAAACACAAGCAAACTTCTACTGGACGTACTTCTCACCGTGATAGCGACACCATGTCGGCAGTGCTGGGTGTGGAGACGGTGTCACTGCTTTTCTCCTCAGTTGTGTTCAGTCCACGGAGATCTTGAAGATGATGTGTGAACGAGTACCCGGCTAATTATTCTCATGCAAAGTCCTTGAATCCTCCAACGGAGCTAAGCTACTTCGGGCTGGCTAGCTTGTATCATTGTAAACTATGTCCAAGTTTTCGACAGCAAATACGTTATAATACCGCAGTATTACTCTGGAATGTAATTAGAGAACTCACTGTCCGGATGTCTAAACAAATTCACTGCAATATCCATATAAATTAGCGTTCCACCACATATGCTTCTGACATGCAAGTGCGCCAGTGTTAGTTCACAACGTCTTCTTTCTTCTCGCTCTCCTCACATGCATCTTCAGACTTACTGGCTTCCTGCTTCCCCAAGAACTCTGACCCCAACTGCTGATTGGGCCTTACTCCAAGGGAGTGAATTTTAGCTGATACGTTTTTTTCTATGCATGTAAACATTATCTAAACATTTTAACATTATGAAAAATATATTTTAAAAGAAAGAAAAATAAAATAGAAATCAAATTGATTTATGGAACACCCAAATTTCTCGTTGAATCACATATGGACTGTTAGAACTGAATAAATGACATTTTTATCTTGTATTGCATCCTCTTCTTCTTCTTGCATATTCAGGGCAGCACATGTCCTTTCTGTGTGGAGTTTGCATGTTCTCTCTTTGCCTGTGAGGGCTTCATCTGGGTGGTCTGGTTTCCTCCCACCATCACAGCACAGCATACATGTTAGAGTTAATACTACTCCCTGAGCTCCAGACCAAGGCAATAAGAAAAATAACTGGAGTTGGTCCCCACACGCTGCAGCTGCACATTGTCCTCATACAATAAGATGGGTAAATGCAAGGGACCAATCTCGTTGTATGTTTGTACAAGGACATATTAATAAAGCTTCTTAGGTTGCTCGTCTCAAGGTTGAGCACAATAGGCTTGTAATGAAGAGAGCCGCAACGACATCCTGTGGCTTAAATAGTGAACTGAAGGTCTGCCTTGTGCCATCAAGCCTCGGATAGCTTCAGTTCTTGTTGGTGGAGACAACAATAAGGGCTGAGTTGGATCCTTTCAGCGCTGCAAATTTATACTATCGCACAGCTTTTGCAGGGGACACTCTCTTTTCACCTTTTCTTGCAAAATCCAATGAAAGCATTATTTGAAATTCTATCAATAAAGAGACAAAAGAGAAATGTGCTCATTTATGGATTATCTCACCATGATACATACAACATCTTGACTCTTCCAGCCAGTTACTTAGAAACATCTGAATGAAGAAGACAAGACATCTGTTTATGGTGCAGACGATCAGCAGTCTCTGCGGCATTATTATTACTGCAAAACAATTGCACCAGAAATGAGACGTCAACCGTTGTTACTATGACAAGTCAATCGTAAAGTTTAAAGAAAAAAAAGTGACATAAGATGTGTTATGTTAATAATGCTCGCTTCATGTATTTAAATTCTGGAGGGTCCCAGATGAGACATTCATCCATGGGCTCATCAGGTGCCGGTGGCTCCAGCCCACTTTAGCCAACCAGAGGCCACATCCGACTCTCAAATCCTCCTTTACCAACACACTATTGGTTTAGAGCCATTACGTAGTAAAATTATGGGCGGAGACGTAGCCATTATTACATCACATCTATCACCTGAAAAAAGCAGAGAGACGATATCCAGGAAGACAACACCGACTGCATATGCCTAACGGTAAGTTATTGTTACTAATAACGAAGGCAGTAATCGATATAAGGATTAATGAGTCATTATTTAGAAACATTTTGCCTCGGTTTGATGACACTCAATGCCCTAAAAATATGTGGTTTGGTTACGGAGGACACTGACAGTGTTAATAACGTGTATCAATCAACAATGTAGTGTAAGTAGTAGCACACAGTAGCATATTACAACTTAAGTACGGGAAAAAAAACTGTGCTTAAAGAGGGAGTTTTCTTATACAACGGTGGCCTCCCTCTCCCCTTTTAAATATATTCAGTTGTCCGTAAAGGCAAAAGCAAATAAAAGATCAACCATTCTGGTGCGTTTGACAAACCAGACAGGCGTTTCAGTTTACAGTTCGCCTGTAATAGTTTCATCTGGCCCCACATTTCCTTTTCTCTTAGTTTGTGTGTGTGTGTGTGTGTGTGTCTTCAGTTACTGGGAGTGTAGTATTATTATTTCCATCAGATTCATATTTCTTTTCAGTGCCCGTTAGTGGTCCATTGAGTACTCTGTGCTTACAAGAGACTGTCAAATACCCCAGTGTCAAACTACATCAGCAACTTGATCAATCAGTAACAATCATGTGAAAAAGTAAACTTCCTCTTTCAACTAGGTTGCATCAGATCAATATATCCCAGGACAGTCATCCCCAACAAAAGTGTTAGATGAATTTATTTTCATCAAATTGGCCTCCAATAATTGGCCTGCAAGGCTGCACTTGTTATCTCACATCCCCAAGGGCATATTATGCACTTTGATTTTCCATGTTACATCAGTCTGTTTATGGAAGTCGGGCTTCATCGGTATAAATCAGCTGTTGTAATTTTTTCATTACACTTATTTAGACATCAAATTTTCAGGCTTTGAAACAAAGTTGGATTTGATAGGTGTGATGCAGCAAGATGTCCATTTTTCTCCTAATATAGTTATTATTCAACTTGTTAGGGTTTATGCCAATACTCTGTCTACATGGATGCGTAAGTAGTGCCTGAAAAGAACCATTGTAATCTAATTACTGAATACAAAGACAAGATGGCATAGCTGAGTGGATAAAGCGGTTGTCCGGTTATTGGAAGGTTGCTGGTTCGATCCTTGGTCCTGCAGAAACCATGTCGAGGTGTCCTTGAGCAAGACACTGAATCCTTAACTGCTCCACGAGTGCCGTGTGGTGGCAGCTCACTTCTCCTGTACAATAGAATTGGTTAAAATGCAGAGAATTGCAAATTTCACCTCTTGGGACTGATAAGGGAGTCTAAAAATATCCCAAAACAACAACTTGTGACTTATATCCTCATTTGAGGCTAAGCTAATGTATTCCATTTCAGTAAATATTACTTTTCCCTTAACTCACTCTATTTCTTCTCTAGAGATGAATGGTGCCACAGCTATGGACGCCACACGGAAGCGTAGGAAGCCTGGTACCAATGGCAAATTGTCTGAAGACAATGAGGAGGCAGCACAGTGGGGTAGAGCCTGGTAAGTTCATGTTATGTTATAGATTATTGTGAGCTATGAATACTTTCTTAAGCTCATCACAAAACCTGGGCTTACATGATATCTTTGACACTATACTGATCAAAAACCAAAATAAGAATACCTTTAAAATGGAACCGAGTATGAGGGGTAACACTTTTGGCTCGTCAAATCCCAAGAGCCATGTTTCTCATCAGTGCTTGTGAACGGCACTTTTCGTACATTACATCATGAATTTTGTTACGAAGCATTCTGGGATCAACTCTCAGACAAAAAAAAACAACAGAAAAAATACATACACTGTTGTTGGGAAGAGGTAGATAATCAAACTTGTGTTGATTCTTGATTTCGAGATTGTAATGGAAGAAGTAATTTTGACCAAGAAAGACGTACTTGGTGTCTCATTAACAAAATATCCGTCTGATTATTTGGTTTTGGAGTTGAAGCGATGGCTTAGAATGTTGCGTACAAAAAAGGATATGCAGGAAGTGAGAGTTGATTGGCAGGGTTAGAGGTTAAATTGTGTTTAAAAAAAACCTGTAAATGAACTTGTTCTTATATATACTAGCTCTTTTCTAGTCTAGTGACCACTCAAAGCACTTCACAATGAATACTTCACACTCACCAAGCAACAATGGCGGGATATAAACCCATTTCCAATTTAAACCCTCAATCCCAAAATTGATGGTTGTAAGTGACATGAAGTAAAAGGCTACGCTTTGAAAACAATGTCTCAACTTCAAAAATTGATCAGCTAATATCAAGTCAAGGATGGAGAGCATTTTGTCCATTTAATATTCCACAAGTGCGGTTGGCCTTCGGTGGCGTAGAGGGTTAAGGTGATGTTTAGCGCATATCTGCGTCATGCAGTTGGGTGTTCGAATCTTAGCTGCGCCGTTTCCTACCACGGCCAGAGGTCCATGGTTAGTGGGTCATAGTTGACTAAGCCTCACATGGGTATAGGGGTTAGGTTGAATAAAGTATTCTGGGTTCACTAGTTTCTCCTTCTGGGTCATCCGGGCGCTTGCGGTCAAGTGAATGGAAAGAACTCTCACTTCGTTCTCCTCCGACAGAAAAGCACTGTGCTTTCCCCGCGAGACCGTGATGTGTGAAATAGCAAGGGCTAGTGGCCACGTGACTCGGAGGACTCGCATGCTACAACTTCCTCCTTCCTGTCGATGTTCTAGAGGGGTATCAAAGCGATTGACCCAGCAATAGGCATCTCGGGGAATTCGGGTGGGGAAAAAAAGGGGATACATTTTAGAAAAAAGAAAAGAAAATAATATTCCACAAGTGTTCAACCACATATATGGTCACATATACCTTACTTAGTTGAATCGGTTTCTGACCTGGCAATGGAAAGTATTTGATCTTGAATATTAATAGAAAAAAATGAAAGGATTCTTCGTTATCTCCTCTCAACGTGAAAACTTCTTCCTCCCTCCTACAAGTATGCAACCAAATTTCAGCCCATTGCATTTTCTCCTTTGCTTCGTTTTTCTCCAACTCAGTTATACCTAAATGGAATCGTCTAGACCAGGGGTGCTCAATAGGTCGACCGCGATCTACCAGTCGATCGCAAAGGTAGTGTGGGTAGATCGCATGGATAACTATTTTTTAGACGGCCAATAGATCGCCATGAGATCTACCCACATCAC
>OMLC01056130.1:0-13400 GCA_900302585.1 Regalecus glesne
CTATGTATGAATGTTTGCATCCTTGTGTGTCTATGACTGTGTGTATATGTGTATCGATCTAATTGTGTTTGTCTATTTAGGTGATGGTCACTGTGTGGAAGAGAGAGGCAGAGAAAGCTGAGGTGCAGGAGCATGGTTACCTGAGCGTCTTACAGCAGCGAATCCCCACACACACCTTCAGGCATGACCTCAACACCTTTAAAGCACAGGGTACACACACATACACACACATACATCATAGCTCAACAACCTTGCTTTGAGTGTTGATTCATTAAAGTTGTTGACCATTTGGAAAATGTCTCTAAACTCCACCTTCTTCAGTTACTGTTGTGATGTCTGAGTAAATAGACCACACTAATTGTAGAAAATGTACCAATGAGCAGGTATCAGCATGCCTGGTATTTTTTGATAAGAATTTCTTTCACAAACTGATCCAATGTTCTTCTGAATTCTGGATTTGAGTTTATAGAAGAAAATTATAAGATGATATACGCAGGGGCCATTCTCAGCCCCCACAATTTAGACAGTCATGCCTGGCATTATATGTCACTCTTTATGTGGGATATCTGCACAGTTAAGTAGATTTCAATTAGCCAAACTTAGAGAGTGGTGTTCACCTCACATGTTAAATGTTAGTTTTGAATTACAGTATTTTCCATTATGAAGGCTTCATAAACTAGCACACATCAGAGAGAACGATCTTAACAGCCAGTAGCATTCCAAGCAACACTTCTGGATCAAAGAACAACACCAGGCAGTCACAGAGCAATAACTTATCAACTCTTTATCAGCAACCAGCATTCACACAACAATACCTTAGCTGCCCTCTACTCTTAAAGCTATGAAACTCACAGGCAGTTTTTTTCAAGCCAACAAACTTTGGTGTCAAAGGAGATACTTTTAACGTATCCAATGAAATACCAGTAATGAATTAGCAAATTAAAATGTCCCTACTCAAAAGTGGAGAGGGAGAAAAGGCCCCTGTGCTCCTGTAAGGCCTGTGCTTTACACGCAGAGTATGTATCTGCAGCACAGTTTCCTTTAAACTCCCATGAAAATCATAGCAACAGGGAATGCAAAATGCATGATATTCAACTTTTCAGTTCTTGGTGATTGATCTGTATTGTTTTGACCATTCTGGATTAAACAATGTTTTGCATCTAGGCGTTTTTATGGTCTGTCACAACTTCTGTGTCCCCTCATACGTCAACATTGTTGTTTAGTGATCCTAGCTAAACCATGCTGCCGTGCAGTCGGTGTTTTTATCAAGCCAATTACGATTTTATCTAAAAAGGTTTATTTTTTGAGCAATGAGCGATCCTTTTTTTCAATTCAGTTTCCAATGTCAGAAGGCCAGACAAAGAGGATTCTGAGATTAACTGACAGAGGACTGGTGGGTCAAATGCTGGACCATGTCTAACCACATAGCCTAATTAATTTGGGATAACCCCCAATGCATTTTATTTTCATCTATTCGTCAAGTTATTGGTTCGTAAAATAGAAATTAGATGTATATTTGTTTTAAAATAATAATGTATTTGTCGATCATGGTTTGTTTTTGCATATCTTTCACTGGTTGTATTTGACTCTTCCTCATAAAAAGACACTATGCTTTGGAGAAGGATAAATAATGGTGTTTGTGAATAGTATTAAGAAAGCCATGGCTGCTTTGATTCTGAATTTGCAGCTTGGGTGTTTGTTTGATTCCCTTGATATCACTCACAAAGGTCTTAATATCTACTGTACATAAATCTGAGGTAAGATGCTATAACCTTTGAATCAGAGCTGTCAGTATGCTACATCTGTTTTTTTCACCAAATTCAATTCTTCTCCCTTCACCTTACTCTAGTGAGTACTACCCTGACGGTCTTGCCTCCCCCCACTGTCCGCTGTAAGCAGATGACCGTCTCTGGGAAACACCTGACTGTCCTGAAAGGTATGGCCAAACTGGTCCAGAAAATTATATCCATTGCAGATATTGGAGTAGAAACCACTCAATCTGTGGGCAAGTTGAATATGTTGTTAACAGGATGTAGGAAGGCTGCAGGCTATCTTTGGCCCTCACCATCACCTCAATATTCCATTATATTTTTCTATAAGTTACTTTAATATCTAAAAAAGTTAAACAGTTAGATGTCTCTAATTCCTTACTAGCATCATACTTTAAAGTTAAATGTACAACATAGATTAAAAACCACGTAATATTTCCCCCACATATGCTATAAAAATCAAAACTATTTTTCTGCTGATTTTTCATGTTGTTTTAAGAGATGTATTTATTTTCTCCAGCCTTTCTTACCCTTTTATGCAACTGGGTGGGCCTGATCGCCTCTGAATTTATCCAATGATTTCTTCTTGAAAACAAGAATGTGATATTACATTTTGTAGGATCCACTCCACTAAATCAATTCCGATGCTATGATGTGTGGTTTGTAAAATAACCTTAACTATTTACATTAGGACAAGTAGAACAAGTAGGACAAGCATTTTAAATAGCTCAACGCAGCTAATATTACAAGTGGTTTCTCCAAATTCAACACAAAGTCCACTAAGGCTTGGTTTCAGAAGAAGTCCTGGAAGATACTAGAGTTGCCATCACAGTCACCTGACTTGAACCCCATTGAAAATCTTTGGTGGGATTTGAAAAAGGTGGTAGCAGCACACAAACCCAAGAGTATTAGTGGGCTGGAGGCCTTTGCCCATGAGGAATGGGCTAAGATTCCTCAGGAACGCTGCCAGAAGTTGGTGTTTGGCTATCCATTATGTTTGCAGCAGGTCATGACAGCTAAAGGGCGCTCTACCAAGTACTAAAGATGTTTGTCATGAGGGGGTTGAATCATTCTGAGAATGCAGTAGTCCTTAAAAGCAGCATTTTTTGTGTTGAATTTGGAGAAAACACCTGTAATTTTAGTTGTGTTGAGATATTTAAAATGTTCTTGTTTGATTTGTTTTTTTAAACAGCTGCTAGCTTTTATATTTGACTAATAAACCTGATTTGTAGTGTGGGTTGAATAATTTTAATTTAAACTGTAATTCATTTCACTAAAAATTTCCAGAAAAATGGTCCCAGGTTTAATCCCAGCCCCTGTTTTAAGTGTTTAATGTTTTCCCTTTTTTGGCTTGGGTTTCCAAAAGTTACTCCTGCATCCTGCTGCAGTCATGTCCCAATATTAAAGGAATCAATGGATGCGTGGTATTTTTGGACAAACTGTCCACACAGTTAAACAAAACTAAATATCAACTTTATCTCTCTTGCTCTCTCTCCACCCAACCCCCTGCCCTTAGTGTTGAATGAGTGCTCTCAGGAAGAAATTAGTGTGAAGGACATTAGAATATTACCAAATCTCAATGCCTCTTATCTTCCAATGATGCCTGATGGCTCTGTGCTGCTGGTGGACAATGTGTGGTAAGTACAAGTGTGTGTCTGTGTGCGTGCATGTGTGTGTGCACGCGCATGTGTTAGCATGTTTTATTTGGCAAAATACTATGTTGTATGTACACTTCATGCTAAAAATGCTAGGTATGAATGCATTTAATTTTTTTCATCAATGTTTAAGTCGGTGTCAAATCTTAAGAGGTGGAATTGGTCATCACTTTGTAATGCAGTGCTGCCCCCGGCTGGTGTGTTTGTGTGTGTGTGTGTATGTATGTACCCCTGTAGCCATCAGTCAGGAGAAGTTGGAATGGCGTCTTTCTGCAGGATGGAGAGTATTGCGTGTCGTGTACCCAGCATGCTGAGCCCGCTGGAAGAACATGACTTTTTGTTCCAACTGCACCTCAATGACATGCCACAGGACAACTCCACAGAGGTGTGTGTGTGTGTGTGTGTTTGTGTGTTCCCATATACATTCCCAAAACTTGCTGCTCTCTTTCTGACCTACCATTGAAGCTAAATTAGCCTATGCACTCCTGCTAGCTATCTTTTTACTACCTCTGGAAGGCTACACCCTAAAAGGTTGAGTCAGTTTATTTGGACATTACATTTTATACACAGAAACGTTTCATCACTCATACAGATGACATCTACAGACTAAGCTGACTGCAGCCATCACCACCTTGATAAACAATACAGTTGCATGATTACCAAAACCAGTGATGGTTTCAAGATTCAAGATGCTTATTTCCACTCCGGTTTTACAAGTACAATCGTGTGCAACTTTTAGGGTGGGAAACTCCATTACAGAAACATGAGATAAAGATAAATAAAGTTAAATAAAGTTAAATAACGATATACATTAAAAGATATGTGTTTATACATACACATACATATAAAACAATAGATATGACAGAATAAGGCATAAGACTGGTAAAGGCAAGAGTAGAATTAGTATTGTCTGCAGCTGTGTGTTATCTAGGAGACAGTTTTGTTTAAAACTCAATAAGTATTTGGTTTCAACATATTGAAATAAGTTGTTCATTGCTTGCTATTTTGAATCCAATCATCAGGCCCATGATGACATGTACAAAGAACTGTTTTGATTCACTTGGGGCGCCATAGCTCAGTGGGTAGAGCAGTCGTTGGTGTCACTGTCGGTGTTTGAAAAATGAATGTCTCAACTGTTCCAAAACTCACACCACATACAGAATCACCTCTATTTTGTGCTTAGGTAGCTGTTGTTCTCCTTTCAATTGGCTGGTGTACTTTTTTGGGCTACAGACTACAGGACAGTGACCACTCTTTTAAGGATGAGGATGTGCACATCTTTGATGGGGCTAAACACTGGCTTGAACGGGGATTCAAAGAGAAAATCTGTTACCATCTTATAATGCTGTGATTACAGCCATTCCTCATTCCTCTGTGAACAGTACACATTACCATTGAAAGCCCAGTCAATAGCTAACTTGTACATTTGATTTTGGTCATTATGCAACTATTGTTTAAAAGGGTGGGGATGCCTGCAGTCAGCTTAGACTGAAGATGTCACCCATATGGGTGATGAAACCTTTCTCAATACATTTTTTTGTCTAGATGAACTCATTCACCTTTTTTGAGATTTTTTTACTTGGATTATTGAGCATGCATCAAGACATTACATCCTTTAGGTACATCCTTTACTTACCCCCTTCCATAATACCTTATACAATACCTTCCATGTGACCATCCACGACTTTACACGCTGTAAACATGTCTGTGTGACTCTGTCCTGTTAACAGGGACAAGAGGTTCCCCTGGTTGCTGTGCTTCAGTGGTCAACTCCCAAGATGCCTTTCACCAGCTGCATCTACACACACTACAGGCAAGTTTTGATGATCCACAGTGGCACTTTAAATTGTGGTCCATCCATTCCCTTTTTTTACTTAATGGATTTAACTGGTAAAATAATATTTGTCATTGTGGGAGTACCCCATTTAAAAAGCTATAATTTAGTCATCTGATTTTCAATAATAAGGGTGATATGCAGATATGAGAAAGAGTAGTGGAGGCTAGGCTATGAGGAGAGGGGATGATTAGTGAGGAGCAGTATAGTTTCATGCCATAAAAGAGCACCACAGATGCGATGTTTACTTTGAGAGTGTTTATGGGGAAGTATAGAGGAGGTCAGGGGGAGTGAGATTGGGTCTTTAGGTTAAAGGTTCGGTCCCTGGTCCTACAGAAACCATGTCAAGGTGTCCTTGAGCAAGACACTGAACCCCTAACTGCTCCCCGAGTGCCATCTGTTGGCAGCTCACTGCTCCTATGCAATAGGATGGGTTAAAATGCAGAGAAATCTAAAATTCCCCTTGTGGGACTGATAAGGGAATCCATTCCATTTAGAGACAGCGTATGACAGGTGGTGAGAGAGGACGTGTGGTGCTGTATGAGGAAGTCAGGAATGGCAGAGAAGTGTTTCAGGGTGGTGGAGGATGGGTATGAGGGTATTGTGTGGTAGTAATAATGATAGATGGGTTCAAGGTGGAGGTGGGATTACATCAAGGATTGTCTCTGAGCCCTTTTTTGTTTACAATTATGATTGACAGGTTGACAAATGAGATCAAGCAGGAGTCTCCATGGATTATGATGTTTGTCAAAGAAATTTGGATCTGTAGTGAGAATAGGGACAGCCATATACTCACGCTCATGAATGCTGGGATAGCATCCGGAGCAAAACTTGCGTGTCTTGTTGAAGTGCTCTTAGGATAATCTCTGAAACACTATTAGAAAAAGCATTTTCTCTTGTTTCTTCAAAACCTTACTTTTTTACATGTGGTTCTTATCCTGCAATAGCAATGTCTTTTTTATGTAGCCCTCAGTCAAATTTGCTGTTTCGAAAAGGCTTTATATGTAAGTAATTTAAGCAGTTAGATATAGCACAGTATAAGGCGTTAGATATAGCAAAGGACATCCCTTCCTCTCAACCCTTGATTTATATGAGTTAAAAATCTCCAGGGGAATAACTTCTTGGAAAAGAAATGGGAGAAATCCAGAGAAGAACATTGAAAGATGAGATCCATCTTCTAGGCCAGATAGGCATTGAGTGGGCATGATGGAAAATATATGCTGCATTTTAGGAGGAAAAAACCCTCATGACTTCAGTTTGCAGTAACAAAAAAGCAAATGGGAAAAACAAGAAATTTTGGAAACATACTGAAGGATTGCCAATACCCTATTAATCTACTAAGGTGCTGGAAGGACCCATGAGTCCAAACTGATAGAAAATATTTCTGCATACTTAGATATATAGATCTAAGTGTACAGAAATATTTCATATCACAAACCTCATATTGAATAAGTAGAGGAGCATATGAAACATCATCTACGGATGTTATTCCAAAACAGCATTATCAAATGCAGTTACTATCTAAGTAAGAATAAAACATAGAGCTGTTATATACATGACAGGCAGATCACTTGTATGTAATGACAGAGAGACAACATATGTGGAGGATAATACATGATGGAAGCTGTCAGTGTAAATATGATGCTAAACCCAATATTTTGATATCGAGGTTATTATCTGGTTGGACGTTAAAAGACATACCAAAGTGAGATATGATATGAAAAGTTAAAATTAATCAAGTAAAATTGAGAGAAATTGTTTTTGAGATGATTTAAAAAAAACTATTTATCCCACTGAGAAATTTGAATTTAACATTGGATATCCTTTCAATCTCCTCCTCTTCTTCTATATATTGCCTCCTCCTCCCCTCTCCTCTTCCAGATTGCCCAGTATCCGTCTAGACCAGCCACGGTTTGTGATGACCGCCAGCTGCCCCAGCGCTGTTGAGGTCAAAGAGCACTTTCGGGTCCGATATGTTCTACTTAACAATCTACAGGATTTCCTGGCTGTCCGGCTGGTCTGGACACCAGAGGGTACATAACACTGAATATATTTGTGTGTACGTGTTCGTGAGAGATAGCATGTGTCAGATTATGAAAAAGATTTTATTTGTGTGCGCACACATGCATGTGTATACACACACTGTTTGAGAGATTAAAATATTTTGTGGATATGTGTGTATTCGTCCTTTGGTGTAGTTTGTGAAAGGTGTCTGTGTTCATGTGTAATATTTGTGTCTTTGTAATATCCCTTGATTAATTCTCTGATTCTACCTTTTTTTCACAAATCGTGCCACTAAAATTTGTAGTAAATAAATTAAATCTTAAACAAGTAATGAGTAATATGCTCTTTTTAGACCTTGAAAGAACATGAATGACAACTGACTTTTTTAACCTTGTTCACTCATTTTCCCAGTCAGATTATGCACCTTTTAAACAAGTTATGCAATATAAAACACAAGGAAATGCCTTTTTACTTATTTGAGATCAAAATGTAATCAGCTTAACTTCTTTTAAAACAGCCATTTTTTTATGATTAAATGACCGTGTCTGAGCGGAAAGACAAGCAACATTCCAACTAATATCTTGATGCATGCTCAATAATCCAGGTAGGGAAATCACAAATCTGTTCAACTTAATCAGGAGTTTATTGGGAAACGTTTCCCAATAAACTCCTGATCCAGTTGAACAGATTCACCTCTTTTTGTGATTCCAACTAATAGTTTCATGAAATGCTTTGCACAATCCAATCAAATCCGGAAGGATCAAATCAAATCCCTCTGTACATTTTTTCTTACCATATTATTTCTTTTCTGTAAATTTCCCACATTATGGAGGAAAGACACATTTAGTTTTTTGTTGTCTTTGACTTCCTTTTTTTAACCCAGGCAGGGGCCAGAGCGATGATGCAACACAGGGCGCAGTAGTGTGCCACACCCCTCTCTGCAACCTGGGTCACTGTCGAAAAGGCAGTACCCTGTCCTTCACAGTGACCTTTCAGATCCTCAAACCAGGGCTGTATGAGGTGACTCTTGAACTTCTGTCAATGTTAGACTGTGAGATCCACTCTGCATATTCAGCGATTTATCACCCCAGCAGCTTTTCATATTCTCTTCTTCTCTTCCTCATTTTCTTCTATTTCATCTTTATCTTCTCTTCTCCACTCTATCTCTTCTTTATCCATGTTCCTCTACTTTCTGCTTCTCTTGTCTCTAGTTGAGTCAACATATGAAGCTGAAGCTTCAGTTCACAGCCTCAGTGTCAAACCCTCCTCCAGATGCTCGCCCTCTCTCACGTAAGAACATGCCACGGACCAGTGTTATGTTACAGTTTTTAATGCTAATAGACCTCTAAGGGGACTTGCAGATCCATTTCTTGTTTTTGTCAATGGCAGATTTAATTGGACTTTTGGATATATTTACCCTGAAAACATGTTGCATGCTGTAATAAGAGTTGACAGACATAGAATGGCACTGCTACCTTACAAATGGGTGTTTCCTCTCAAACCTGGGCCTGATCTTGCTTGGCTAAATTACAGGGCTGGATGCAGTTAAAGGCAGTGTTTTGCAACCATATAGCGACTTTTCATCAAATTGAAGAGCAAATGAATCCAGATATCCATAAATGGTCATCAAAATGATAACATGCTTTTAGCTGGTTGAAAAAGAGAAATCACCTACCTTTTTAGGCAATTTATGGCTGTGTTGTAATGACTTTGCTTTATGTTGGATCACTTGTAACTTCAACTACACTGAACTAAACAGAGATTGACCAGATTAGATTAAATTAATCCAAACTAAAGTGAATCGATCTTATCTAAATATTTTTAGCTAATCTGATATTTTTTTATCATATTTTTCCCCACAAACAGAATGATCAGTTTTCAGTGAAAAATTACTTCCATTGCAGTAGCATAGTGGTTAGCATGCTAACTTCAGGAACTGGCAAGCCATAGGCAGTGGATTCAATTTCACCGCAGGGTGACAGGAAGGGTATCCGACCTTAAACCCCCAAACGCTATCTAAATCCATGTTCAACCCCATAGCATGGGGACTAATTGTGACATGTAAAACAGACCACTGAGTGATAGATTACTTCCAGCTAGTTAATCCTCAAAGTTGCACTTTATACATAAACATCCACACATTTGGCAGAGGTTTTTATCAACACATGAGTTACTGTCTTGGTAGACATGGGGAACAGAACATTGTTTGTGCCATGCTCAGAATTTTCCGGTATACCAAGAATAAAAATGCTAACCCTGGCAGTGTTAGTGTCTCACTCTAACTATTTAGAAACACAAGGAATGCATTCCCTGTCTTTGGCATTGTCAATGCCTTGCTTTTTCCCAAACTTGAACCCCTAAACCTTCATATTCTTTCAATGTTTCACTATAGACATTGTTAAGATGCAATAACAATAAAGTGTTTTTAAGTGGAACCGATATCAAAATGAATTCTACTGAAATAAAAAAAAGATGGTCATCCCTCTGTTCATTATCTCTCTTCATGTTCATATGAATATGTTCATATTCCTCTCATGTCCCGCAGGGAAGAATAGCCCATCCAGCCCAGCAGTGCGGGACCTGTTGGACCGACACCAGGCCAGTCTTGGCCGGTCCCAGTCTTTCTCCCACCAACAGCCGTCTCGCTCCCACATCATGAGGTCAGCCTGTAGTTATGCTCTATGTCTTTCTTAAATAGTCATAAACTGACGTCTGCTTTAGTAATGACAATCAGTGCTGCTTGATCTCGTTTTGTTCAACCTAGACTTGTACAGTCACATCTTGTTTCACAAGAATGTGGTCAAATTGTAGTTGAGTTGTCAAATTTAGTAAAGTCTGGCTTTTTATTAGTCTAGTGTTATTTATATTGGTTTTGTACAAGCTAATTTAATCTAATCTATTGTTAAGACACATTTAAGAGACAGCAACATGAGAACCATGTTGCTGTGTGCCTGCGCTGGTGTGGAGTTTGAATTGATATACGGTACCATTAAAATAAAAGGATTTCTCTGACAGCCCTGTTAAAATTGAAACATCAAGTTCACTATTTGTATACTATTATAATAATGATAATAATAATAATAATTATTATTATTAAATAAGTGGGGTTAAGTAGTTCAGGGGTTAGAAGGCGCGCTTCAGGAACTAATGAGTCAGAGGTTGCAGGTTAAAACCCACCCTGGGTGTAAGGAAGGCCATCTGGCCTTAATCCCTTATGCCTGCCCTGTGATGGACTGGCAAGCTGTCCAGGGTGTTTTTCCAACTTCCACCCAATGGGCACTAGCAGATCAACAACCCACATTTGGATAAGATCTTGATGATGACATAAGTACCAAGTATGTTTACTCTCATAAGCACAGTATTCAATTTCTTCATCAGACATGCAGGTGAATTAACAGAAACCATAACAATAAAACATGTTTAAAATATAATTTCCCATAAGCCATGAGAAAGGGAGACACATCTGTACTGGTCTGTTGATCTTTTATCTATTTTTTTATTTCATCTAATGATATCATCTACACCAGTGGTCACCAAACTACGACCCGCGGGCCGGATACGGCCCGTCAGCACATTTGGCCCGGCCCTCTGAACAATACCAGAGACGCTATCGGATTTTTTTCCTATTTGGCCTCCAGAAAAAAAATCCTAGGCCCGGCCCTGTCAAAGAGAGAACGGAATAATGGCGAAAAGGTTAGGTAAGAGAAAAATTGATTCAGAATGCAGGGTATTTAACCTGCAGTGGACAAACGATTATTTTTTTGTTCAATGCAAAGAAAAGGCTGTTTGTCTCATCTGTCAAGAGACGGTGGCGGTATTCAAAGAATACAATCTTCGCCGACACTATGAATCCCGTCACAAAGACAAGTACGATAGCTTGCAAGGCCAAATACGAGCAGACAAACTCTCAAAGCTAAAAAGTGGACTACTATCTCAGCAGAATACATTTGTACCCCAAGCTCAGCTGAACCAGGCATCCGTTCGGGCCAGCTTTCGGGTTGCTAAACTGATAGCAAGCAGCGGTAAGCCTTTCACTGACGGAGAGTTTGTTAAGAAATGTAGGATGCTGTCGCGGAGGAGGTGTGTCCCGAGAAGAAAGATGCATTTAATGCCGTAAGTCTGTCGGGAGTAAATCACCAGACGCGTTGAAGAAATCGGGAGTAATGTATATGCCCAGCTGCAGCAGAAGACGAAAGAATTTGACTTTTTTTCATTAGCACTGGATGAGAGCACGGACGTCAAGACACAGCGCAACTGCTCATTTTTATTCGTGGAGTTAGCGCAAACTTTGAGATATGCGAGGAGCTGGCAGCCCTCCAAAGTCTCAAAGGGACTACAACGGGAGAGGATATTTTTGACAAAGTGTGCCAAACCATGGAGAAGTTGGACCTGGACTGGTCAAAGCTAGCTAGCATCACGACTGACGGGGCTCCAGCATGGTGGGCGAAACTCGCGTCTAATAGGACGCATGAACCGGGAGTTGGAAAAAAGGGGTCTCACCGCCCCGCTACGAGTCCACTGCCTAATTCACCAGCAAGCACTGTGCTGCAAAGTGTTGACGTGGGATTCTGTAATGAAGGTTGTGGTGTCGTGCATAAACTTCATCAGAGCAAAGGGACTTAAACACAGGCAGTTCCAAGAATTCCTGTCTGAACTGGAGTTACGCACGGAGATGTGCTGTACTACACAGAGGTCCGATGGCTGAGCCGGGGCAGAGTTTTGAGGGTTTTTACGAGCTGCTACCCGAAATTAACGCATTTCTTCATTTAAAAGACAAAACGGTCCCAGAGCTGATCGACCCAGAATGGAAATGGCACCTCCATTTTTAACAGACGTGACAGAAATACTTAACAGCCTTAACTTGCAGCTACAAGGGAGGGGAAACTCATTTGGACATGTATTCACACATAAAAGCATTTGAGGTGAAATTAGCGCTGCTTTTGGAACAAGTGAAAAAGCGCAACTTCGTCCATCTCCCTGCTACCCAAAACCTGTCGACAGAGAACCCAGCGGTCCCGTTCCCAGCTGAAAAGTGCGTGGAAGCACTGGAAATGCTGAAGGCGGAGTTCGGTGTGCGATTCAGTGAACTACATGTTCATGCAAAAGAAATCCGTCTTTTTCAGAACCCCTTTGTTGCCGACATTGATGAAGCCCAGCTTCATATCAGTTTGAGTTGGCTGAGTTACAGAACTGTGATTTCTGAAAGACGCATTCAAGCCCAACAGTCTCATTGACTTCTATGCCGCCCTCCCAAAGACACATATCCAAACATCAAAAAACACGCAATGAAAATGTCCACAGTTTTTGGCAGCACGTATATCTGCGAGAAAACCTTTTCACGCATGAAACTGCTGAAAACTCTGATGAGATCAAGATTGACAGATGAACATTTGCATCAGTGCTTGAGACTGGCTGTAACTAGAATGGAACCTGATATTCAACTTCTCACCAGCCAGATGCAGGCCCACAGTTCACACTGATGAACATACATAGGTAAGCTCACTTTTCTGACTTGAATGAGTCATTCTGAGCATAAACAAATATAATCATAATAAAATCTACTGGATAAAATCCATCTTTACAACCATACTGGTAGTGAAATGTATTGTGCTGTGTAGGTGCTGTATCACTTAGTTCAGTTTCTCAACCTGCTTCCTTTGTGGTTTTCACAGGGAAGTTGATGAGAGAAAGCTGCAAACAGCGGTGTCTACAAGCCTACTGGAACCTACAAAAGGATTATAAGGAAGGAACACAAGAACTTTAAGAGACTGCTCATATGTGTCAGAGAGATTCTGCTCTGACAACTGAGCTGAACTTTTATCTGTTAAGATTGTGCATGGCACAACAGAAAGTTAATGTTCCATGGCTTTTTTTCTATGAAGAACCCAGAGAGAGTTATTTAGTTATTATTTATTTCATAAATAGTGTTATTTATTTCCTGTTTTTTCTGTGAAGAACTCAGAGAGGGTTATTTAGTTATTATTTATTTCATTAATAGTGTTATTATTTGTTTCCTGACTTTTTTTCTGTAAAGAACCTGGAAAGGGTTATTTGGTTATGTGTGGCTTTCTGGAAAACAATAAATTTTTTAAGCTCCCCTACGATCGTCACACTTTTTCTGTTACAAACTGACACCGG
>OMLC01056132.1:0-10357 GCA_900302585.1 Regalecus glesne
GTACCCCGCCTTTCAACCAATGAGAACGGAGATAGGCTCCAGTTCCCCCGCAACCCGACTACTGATAAGCAGTTGATGATGGATGGATGGATTATAGTAATAAAATTCTCAGAGCTTCAATATTTCATTTGTTGGAAAAGGAATACACACACACACACACACACACACACACAAACACACACATACACACACACACAGACACACACACACCCCCCCACACACAGACACACACATACACATAGACACACACACACACACACACAGAAACACACACACAGACACACACACTCACATACACACACACATTCTCAGACACACACACACACACGCACACACACACACACACACGCGCACGCACGCACGCACACACGCACGCACGCACGCACACACACACACGGGCATGTCACATGGCGTTCGGGGTCTTACCCTGGAGATAGTCAGGGGCATGTTGAAGTCCTTTCCCCCCTGCAGTCTGAAGCCCCATGGCGCCGGCCCAGTCAGCGACACAACATATGAAGTCATTCTGCCAACACACACCAGAGCTTGTCCACCAGAACCAGAGAGATGACCTGCTGCTGCAGTGCTGGGAGGGAGGGAGTGAGGGCCTCTGAAAGAAGTTGACAAAGTTGGAAAATGAGATGGAAACCATTGAAAAGAACCAACATCACACAGATCAGTGAACCATCTCCTGCCTTCCAGAAAAGAGGAAAAGTCACACAGGGAAGCAGAGGGAAAAGGCTGACAGGAGAAGAGAGGACTTGCCTGCTGAGGAGCTGAAATGACAGCCTAAGAATAGATGGACACACAGATAGCACTGTGGCATTGTGGGCCGTGGGGGGAGGGGAGTCCTTATAAGGCATGAAAGGGGACACCTGGTATGCCAGGCCTGCTGTGATTCACCAGCGCCAATATAGACCCACCTGTCACAGCCAGGGTGTCCCTCAGACCCCATCAGGGGCCCTGCCAGGAAACCTCTCATTATCTCCACGGCCATACAACAGAAATGTCAAGTGTCCCGACTCCCACCTCCACACTAAACCTGTAGCCCCCAACCTGCCCCATCTGCCCCACTGGACACCAGCAATGTGGCTTCACTACTCATGTCCCAGTAGCTGACAGGAGAGTATTGTGGTTGTACTGGTCAGCTACTGGTGGCATTGGTAGCAATCAGACTCTCTCAATTGTCAAACAAAAGCTGTTCAGGAAAGAAACCCTCCACGACTATGGAGCAGTTCTACAAACGAGTACAGACGCCCATGAGGCCCCTCATGTGAGGGAGGGCCCCGAGAACCAGTGAGCACTGTGCAGCTGTGTCCTCCAGCATTTCAGCTCAAATGAGATCACTTCCTGTCTGAAACGAGTTAGTCACAATCAGCAGACTGCGTTGCAGACGTGTGCTAGGAAGGTGGAGCAGTTTTATATCTAGGTTTGGTGTAGCTCATGATCTCAGCTCCAGAACACGACTATGGGCCCTAACAGCAACAGGGTCACCTGTGACAGAGAAACGCTGCTAAGCATCAGAGGAGTGAACACTCACCACGGCCAAGGTCTCCCCACTCCGGACCCCTCTCACAACCCCCTGACCCGAGAAAGACCCAGTGGAGGAGGAGATGAAGACGGGCTGGTTTCTGGTCCAGCTGAGGTGGCGTGCCCACCAAGGCCTGCTCCCCAGAACATCACTGGCCAACGTGCAGTCTCTGGAGAACAGGCTGTGTCAGCTCCAGGCATGGATTCCCATCCACCCAGACTGCAGGAACAGCAGCATGGTCTGCCTCACAGACACCTGGCTGTCGGCTGAGGTACCGACCACACCATCAAACCTCCAGGCTTGATGGAGGAGGTGTGTGTATTAGCATTAACCCCAGTCTGGTGGGATCAGAGGAACATCAGGACAACCACAACCACATCTCCTCAGGACACAAAACGTCTTAATAGCATGCATCCTTACTGTCTTTACAGTCTGATCACCACTTGTTGGTGTCTCTGAGACATCCTCTGCTCCATTGTGTTTCCTCTCCTCTTCACCTGTACACAGTCAGTCCTGGTGTGTCTGGAGACTGTTGTTTTGTCATTCTATGGGAGGTACCAGAGAGACATGAGACCAGAGTCACACTGCATGTTTGTAAAGACCCACAAGGCCAGTACACTGGTTCTGGTTCTGATGATCCAAATCAGCAGCAGCTGATTAATATGGTCAGATTTGTAGGTGATCTGTGAGGCTTACAGTGTTTCATGTTTTACCATTGAAATCAAACTACACCTTGACAGGATAGAAGGTGAGGCTTCTTACTGTCGAGTTAGACATAAGGCCCGGTTCAGGACTTCTGCTATGTTCCAGTGCTACTGCTGTAAAACGGACCTCTTGTATGATGCTGTGTAAGCACAATATAATCTCACACTCAACCATGTGGCCTTGTTACAACCATCCTCTAGCTACAACAGTGTCATGACAGCCATAAGACATGTGACAGCCATGAGCCGCCAGGCAGTCCGGCCTGTCTTCACCACAGCCACTGTGACCACTGGCTCATGTCAGTAGCTGCACTCCTGATATTCAGGGTGTTCTGATGCATTGAGCAGTGTTTTAGGTAACGATCTGTCCTTCTGTTGACATCCGGTACCTACCTGGTTCCTACAGGTCTGCTCTGCTGTCTGTCGTTCAAGCTAAGCTCATGTCGCTTCCTCCATGTGTGGCAACTCTGGCAGTGGTGGTCCCTGGGTGAAGACAGGCCCCGGCTGGCTTCACCACTAAGGGCCTGCTCTCAAACACTGCCTAATTTGGGAGGGTGCCCCGCTCAGCCGACAGTATCAAGAGCTAAGTTTAGCTCTCTGTCAATGGGAGGAATTTGATAGAATCAGTGAGGAGAGTGGTGGGGACATTATGGGATGGATCTCTCATAATCCCCTGCATTGATGGATCAGACTGTATGCCAGAGAACACTAGAGTCTCTATGTTTGATTCCCACTGTCCTGTAAGAGAAAGAAGAGCTGCAGGATGAGTAGGAAAATACAAAGAGCCAGACGACGTCCCAAACCATGCAGAGAGTGTTTGTGTCTGTGTGGGGGAAGCACTTATAAAAGGGTAGGCTGTAACAGTAGACCCCCGTCCGAGCACAGCACCGCATCACTGGCCTTAGAGATACTGCATATCACACACACACACACACACACACACACACACACACACACACACACACACACACACACACACACACATACACACACACATACACACACACACACACAAACACACACACACAGACAGACACACACACCTATGTACAAACACCACACAAACGCAATTCTTCACACAAGCACAGCTGTTCATAGATGTTAGCAGCCCCCCAGCCTTGAGCGGTGGCAGCAGAAAGTACTTAGTGGTCTAAAAGAGGGAGCGGCAGGCTTTGTTTTAATCCCTGTTTGGACTGGAACGGATACCTAAATAAACAGATGTAATGGGACACCACTGTTTACTGCTTGTAAGAGGATTGTATTCAGACTATAGCCTTATATCTCCTTTTTATTAATTTTGATTTAATTGTAATTTTTTATTTTATTTTTTTAGAATACTTTTTTCCCCCTTTACCGCACCCGAATTCCCCAAGTTGCCCATGGCTCTGTCGCTCTGATGCCCCTCTAGAGGGTCGACCGGAAGGAGGAAGCCGTAGCATGTGTCTCTTCCAAGTCACATGACGACCAGGCCTTGCTATTTTACACTTCACTGTCCGGCAAGGACAGCACAGTGCTTGGCCGTTGGAGGAGAACGAAGTAGAATACTTAGTGTTCATATTTCTCCCCTTGTTAAATTGTCTACTTCTCCTACTATGCTTTCCACTTTGCTGCTGTAACACTGTAATTTCCCCCTGTGGGACTAATCAAGGAATATCTTATCTTATCTTTTCTTATCTTTTCTTATCTTTTCTTATCTTATCTTATCTTATCTTATCTTATCTTTTCTTATCTTATCTTATCTTATCTTTTCTTATCTTATCTTATCTTATTTTATCTTATCCCTCCCTTCACTTAATCACAAGCACCCGGACGACCCAGAGGGGCCACTAGTGAACTTAGAATCCTTTATCCAACCTAACCTTTATAACCATGTGAGGCTTAGCTAATTATTCCTCATTAGCTATGGACCTCTGGCTGTGGTTGGAAAGGGCACAGCTGGGATTCGAGCACCCAACTGCATGACACAGAGATGCACTAAACATCGCCTTAATCACCAGAGGTCCTAAACCTCCCTTATTATTATTATTATTATTATTGTTATTATTATTAAGCATAATAATGTAAAATGTCAATTTGTATGTGTCACGATTAAGTCCCACTTTGTGGGGGTGGACATGGATTTAGATGAAGCATAGAGCATTAAGTCTGGATGCCCTTCCTGACGTACTGCGGTGCCATCGAACCTGCGATACCTGGCTTGCCATTTCCTGATGCATGTGCTCCACTATTAAAAACTTCACCTTTTTTTGCAGGAAGCACAGTCAATGTTTTGGCTAATGTGCATAATATATTGATTTTTTTAAGACTACAATCTAGGCGATGGGATGACTCCAAACCAAACCTGTCAAACAGATTAAAAAATTTACATCTAAGATTTTTTTATGCAGATTTGTTGATGGTAATGTCAATTAGCATATAAAATCCTCCAAATTTCTATAATTCTTCATATGTTCACTTCAGGTAGATTGACCTTTATTGCAGCTTCTATACAATATAATATATATTTTTTGTGATAATAACTTGTTACTCAAAATGTATTTGATAGTTGAATGCAAACATGATTTTAGTCTGAAAGGTGTGTGTACAGTAAATAAATAGAATCAATTTGTTAATTTCATTTCCCGCAATTTTCCTTCTTTATACTCAATTGGCATTGCAGAGGTCACCGACGCTGAATATGTTAATGATGTTTTAGACTTATCTTGAATTGTATCTAGTACTGCCAAACTTATTTTCCATAAAGCTTGATGCAATGCCACTCCTTGTGCCCTCTGATGGTTAAAAGGAGAGTACCATTACACTCTTTCCAAACACATCATTTCAACAGAGCAGCAGTGTTCAGTGTTATATTCAGGAGAAGTTAGGCTTAAAATATGTACATGAGGTTCTCTGCATACAAGATGTGGTGAACGTTTGGACATATCACTGACAGAAAAGACATGTTTAGACATGAAGCAACTCTGGCGACTTGTTGCCGAACTCAAATCCTTTTCCATGGCGGCCATGATGACAATTTAGGTTCATGAGCAGAGTAACAATTTGTAAAAAGTTGAGAAAGCTTGAAATTTTGGGCATCATCGACATGCTGAGCCCAGTCTGATTCAAATGACTCACTTCTTGCCTGCAAAGCTAAAAACCAAACCTGATTATTTAGCTTGGTGGCCAAGTCTGGCATAGTTACATTCTAAATATTCATTAATAGGATCTGACCCTATAAAGGAGATTATTATCATTTTTATTGCCAGGTCCCCATTCCCATGAAAACAAAAGTGGACAAGCAGCTCATCAATATGATCTCTGTAGTCATGGGGGTCATATACACAGTTCCACTATCTGTTTTTCTCCACAATTGATCAACGTGTTATATCAAATAAGAGCTGATATGAACTATCAATGCAGAGAATACATTGAGGTAAATTTGAAATGATATTCAGTTGTGGGTTCTCTGGGCCACAATGGGCTTGTTTACTGGCCCTGCCAAAATCAAAATCATCATTTCTTTTTCAAGAGTTAAATTGAAGTGTACTTGAAATTTTTCTGACTTCAAATACTTGTTTTCTTGTGGGGCTGAGTGGGGATGTCCTACATCATCTAAATGCATAACCGCTCCTTGGACCAGCATGAGTGGTCTTGTTAGACTTTCCTTGAAGCCCAAAGCTGCAAACTGATTATAACTTCGAATGGCAGTATCAACAAATCCAAATTTGATGTCCAGTGACAGAACGCCTCAGAGCCCCCGTGATTTATTGGTGTTAGCCTTGATGTTCTCATTAACTTTGAGCTTGAGTCTTTGGTGGGTTGTGAATGAAGTAAGCTTAATGGCCGTTGGATCCACAGCAATTGGCAAACTTGTTACAGATGTACTTCATGACTTTTGGGAATCTTTTAAATGGTAAATTGGGCTTGTTCTTATATAGCACTTTTCTAGTCTAGCAACCACTATACTTTACAATGAATGCCTCACCTTTACTGAGCATCATGGCGGAATACGAACCCACTACGCCTATGTAGGATTGTTTGTGATTTTGTACTCATTCTCCCAAATGGACTGGGTTATTGGATGAACTTTGTAAGAGAAGGCTGTCATGGGCCTCTGGAATCAGGAGGAACATCAACTCCAGGTGGTACGCACATTTTTCTTATTGAATTGAAAGCGGTGCACTGCTAAACCTTATTGTATTTATCGAAAGTGTGTGCATGACCAGTGAACACCAAATCAACTGCGGAAACTTGTTTTTTTTTATCTCTGCCATGCAAAGATAAAACCAGAGGCAAGTGTGTGTGTCTGTCTGCGTCTAATCTAACAAACTACTGAACCCATCAAGCCTATTTTTTGCACAGTTATGATGTATGATCAAAAGCCTTTTGAGGTTATAGTGATTAAAAACCTTTGAAAAACATTTATTCTCTCTATCAATCCTCCCTCTCATCATTTACTCTCTAGCTCACTCAAACAACACTGCTCCCTTTGACTGCACATATGCAAAGTGTTGATTTTGATTGGATTGGATTGCAACAGTGTCGATTATGGATTTGGATAGGACTCTTTAAAGTTAATGAGATGTCGATCCTATTTCACAAATCAGGAAATAATTTATTGCTGAGCTCAGCACAGGAGAACTGCAGGAACAATGGATGAGACAAAAATCATTCACCTTATTCAACTTGCCGCCATGTTTGTTTGACTGACAACATGTGGGGGGGTGGAAGTACAATACACTACAATGTTAAATCTCTGCTATAAAAATACAATATCCAGAGTAAGATTAATTGCAGTCAGAGCTAGAAATCACCTCAGTAGCTATAGTAAAATATTTCCCATAGTTGAGTTATGTTTTCCTACGGTGGATTTATTGCTTGAATATGAATGAAAGTCGTTCACTTTCATTAATTTTATATCATCAAAATTTTAATGGTTAAACACATCTGAAGTCCTTTAATACAGGCCCCTTCTGCTAGGTGAAAAAAGTGGTGATTTGTTGCCAAGTGTCTCCCCTCCTCCCCAGATATGGGGAGATACACCTGGAAGAGATCTGCACTCTATTTTGAGGCCTCTGCTACTTGTTATTGTGCAATGTGGTGTGCGTTTGCTATCTGGTTGCCGAGAGACATGAAGCAAGATCTGATGGTGATGCTGCAATAGTTGCCATAGTTTGCTGTGGTGTGAGTTGTGAGTGTTGAAGATCAGCTCTCGTGTTGGGGTTGATCCAGTAGTGCATATAGTTTGTGATAGTGTATTTTGTATGTGGATGTATGGCCACCCATATGAGAACTGTGTGTGTGTGTGTGTGTGTGTGTGTGTGGCACATCACTAAAGGCCCTGAAACCCCACAGTATACTACTATCAACATTTAGCTGCTCCACTGATATTAAGTACATTGGAGCTACTTGGAAGAAGCAAAACACACAGGGTTTGGTTCATGAATGTCCATCCATCCATCGTCAGCCGCTTATCCGAAATCGGGTCGCGGGGGAACTGGAGCCCATCTCCGTTCTCGTTGGGTGAAAGGCGGGGTACACCCTGTATAGGTCGCCAGCCTATCACAGGGCAGAGCAGTTAGGGGAACAGTGTCTTGCTCAAGGACACCTCGACACACTTCTCTGCAGGACCGGGGATCAAACCTGCAGCCTTCCGATTGCCAGGCGACCGCTCTACCCACTGAGCCATGCTGCCCCTTGCTTCATGAATGTACACAACTTAAAGGTGGAGTAGAGAAATTCCAGCATTGTATATAAAACCAGTTTCTTCATCTTCACTCAGACTAGGACTGCAGCTAATCATATATTTATTTTTTTATCATTATTTTGTTTTATTTAAATAATTTTAAAAAAAACAGTAATTTAGACTATTATGGGCAGCATGATGGTGAAGTGGTAAGAGCTGTTGACTAAGAGCTAGGTCCGAATCATATCCCTGGGTTCGAATTATATCCCAGGTTCTTTCTCTGCGGAGTATGCACGTTTTCCTTGAGTATGGGTGCCTCCCACCATCAAAAGCCAGGTATGTTAGGGTTGATACTCCTGCCTGTGCCCCTGAGCAAGGCAATAGGAGAAAGAGCTGGAGCTGGTCCCTGGGTGCTGCATCTGCCCACTGCTTCTGTACAGTAGGCTGTGTTAAATGCAGAAAACAGATTTTGTATGTGCGTGCAATGATAAATAAAGCATAATCTAAAGTCAAGCCTCTTCTATTAAATGGCAAAATTAAGGACACATGTTCATCACAGATTCCCAGCGCCAAATGTGATGTCTTACAACAGCTTACTTAGTCTATCCAGAGGCTAAAACAAGGAAACACAAAAAAGTAAAAAGAAGTGTCACTATATAGTATGAATCAGAGAGAGTTCTGCAAACGATTCTGAACATTTGTGAAGCCGTCACCGGGGAAGAGTTATTTTCATTTCATACATAACTAAAATTGTCTTTTAATTAATTTGATGTGGATTGACTAGCTGATAAATGGAGTTATTATTAAAACACTGCTTCAAAATGAACATAAAAACTCATAACTGTCATGCTAAAATCGGCGATGTGGGTTACCCTTCCCTCTCCTTCTACTTCAGTATATATTACATGCAATAACACACACACACACACACACACACACACACACACACACGCACACACACACATACCGTCCTTGAGGGTGTTAGGAGTGTTGACATTTGTTTGGACAGTGTTTCAATTCCTCAGACTACCGTTAGGTCACATGGCTTCACATCAAAGTAAAGAATTTCTTCCTGGGCGACATCGATGTGAGGTCTGATGTTTATTCTAGAGGGCTGACTGTCTGTCTGCTCTTCTGTCCGTCTGGAATGTCTCTGTCTTAATACCTGTTTTGTCTGTCCCTCTGACTTTCTATGTTTGTGTCTATGTCTTGTATCTATATCTTCCCCAGTGGCTTAGTGTCAGGGTGTTTACCTCTTTATCGTGTGCTTGTTTCCATTCATCTCACTCCCTGTGTGTCTTCTTTGATTTTTGTAGTACTATGTGCCCTGGTCTGGGATAGTTTCCTGTGTCTTCTCTGCCTAGTCTTGCGGAATGTCTTCTCTACTGTTCTCTCTCTCTCTCTCTCGCTCTCGCTCTCTCTCTCTCGCTCTCTCTCTCTCTCTCTCTCTCTCTCTCTCTCTCTCTCTCTCTCTGTCTGTCTCCCTCTCCCAGCCCTCTCTGTCTCACTCCCTCTCTCGGTCTGTCTATCTGTTTTTTGTCATAGTCTCACTCTCCCTGCCACTTGCATATTATACCAACTTCAACATAAATGCTGAAAAATATAATCTAGAGTTTTAACAGTATGTTGCTGGAATGGTCATTGACCAAGAATTGTAAATAATAACTGGGTTGTAGAGCGACAAATCATAATTTGCCTACTGTTCAAACAGAAATCTCCTTTTCTCTTATAAAGGATATACTTGCCAATGAGTAAGGGTCACTTCCTCCAAGGAAAAGTATTGTTCCAAAACAAACTTTTTCTAAAATAACTTCCCTTTTTATGTGAGCCAAGGATCGACAAAATCTTATTCACAGTCACATATCTTATTGTCTGCAGCTATTGTGGGGTGCTGTTTTGGTGACAATATGGCAGTATTACCAAAGCAGTGACCTCACAGCACTGCAGATCATCCTGATTACTCCCTAATGTGTCTAGAGCCATAGTTATGAACAATGTAGAACAGTGACCCAGCATGTCCTCGAAATATCTAGATAACAGCAAGGGTTTGCCTCCTCTAGTGATTGCGTTTGACAACCCACTGACTTCTTGCTCAGTCTTATCATCATTTCTGAAATGAGTCTCACTGAAAGCTTCTAGTCAAATATGTAGGGGCCCAGCCTCCGGATATAGAAGGGATGCTTTGAGGCTCCATCTACAATGCAAGATCAATTCATGTGTATTGGTAGTTGTGAGGTTAAATCTCCACTGTGTGTTTTGTTTTGCTGTCTTCTGCGGCAAGCCTATTAATGGCCACCTGGAGGGTGGAGGGGACTTTGGGCTGATTCGTGGACACCTGCAGGGCTTGGTGGGGCCTCTTTGTGATGGACAGGGTTCCGCTTCAGGTGGCACTAATTTCTTTCAGCCGTGGGGAGGGGCAGAGAGGGTGGAACTGTTTGTGTGAGGACATTTGAGTGTGTG
>OMLC01056135.1:0-10458 GCA_900302585.1 Regalecus glesne
TTGTGGGGACTCTGGAGGCAGTGCAGGCACTGCAGGTTCAGAGTAGTCACCTTCAAAAGGCCAAGGAGGGCTACCACAGCAGGTGTATAGAACTGGACAGACTCAGAAAGGAGGGTGCACCACAGAAAGAGCTAGAAAAGGTTAGTCATCTTTTTTACCCTTAGTATTTCAGTGGTATTTCCTTAATTGGAAGCCTCCTAACTTTTGGTTTTATACTGTGAATGAAAAAAAGATCTGGAATAATGTGACAAAGGTCAGTAATTTTATTTGAGCCATGTATTGTTAAAAGTGTATACATTATGATTGATTGTGATGTGAGGATAACTCGGGTCACAATCCACACGTATGGAACAAAAAAAAGCACCTATACCCAGGTGGTGAGTGAAAGGAAAAAGTGAGCAATGGAGATTCCCTTAATTTCTCACACTTTGCTCTACCTCAAAAAATATTGTTTTTGCTGCCGTTTGTTCATCTGACAACTACAGCGAATGACAGGACACTCTGCAGTGTTTAATTTACGGTCACAAAACAAGGGCAAAAACAAAAATGTTGGCCAAATTTTTATCTATAATGGCAAAATATGTAACTTTCCTTTTCAAGGAAATTAGCCTATCAGTTGCTTTAGTGAAAAAAGTGACATGTAATGGGTGTTTTCTTGGTTTGTGTTTTACTTACATTCGACCAAAGTGGGAGTTTAAAATCAATTAGTTTTAACCTGAACTAAAAATAAATTTGATGGCAAACATTTTATGAGAACCTAATTCTCCTCCAGGAGATCTAGTCTGTGAATTACTAACTTATTTAAAAGGAAGAACTGAATGAACGGAAATGCTGTCATTATGGAGAACACATTCTTACTGACCTATCAAACTTTTTTTAAGGGTACTGAATGAGTATATTTTGGTAAAGGCTGTTATTTTTCCTGTCCTTTTCTCCCTCACTAGGCGGAGCTAAAGTCAAAGAAAGCGGCAGAGTCATTTGCGGTGTGTATCGAGAAGTACAATCGTGTAGGAGGAGAGTTTGAACAGAAGATGAGCGAATCCGCTCAGGTTGGTTCCGACTCCAACAGGGTCAACCATCATACCTCTGTCTTTGTCTGCGGTTCATAGTTTTTTTTTCTCTCTTTCAGCCCCCCCCTCTTTCTGTCTTAGTGGTTCTGTTGCTTTCTGTCTCACCTGTCACCCTTAAAGGAACATACCTTGTATATTTATGACGTTGCATTGAAGAGACGAATCCTAAGTGTTCCCAAGTCTCATGGCTCACCCAAAGATGGAGCACAAAGATTTCTCTCACTATGTCACTAGTAGAGCATGCATGTCCATGCATTTATGTGCACACATACACAAACAGATGCACACATACTGCACACCACCCATTACCTTTAATCGCTGGCTCTGGATAACCATGGTTACTGCCTCTGTTACCATGGAAATATTTAACAAACCCTGATGAATGCTTCTATATTTTCTGTGTGAAATAATGAAAGGAATCCTTGTGCCCAATTATCTTTACTAATAGCTCCAGGGGTTGTTCAGTTTGTATTTATGAGTGGCTGGCAGAAAGAATGATGTGGTGGTTGGGGATTAAACAAAGTGTTGAGTGTAATGGAAGAAAGCACGAAAATTGAGAATAATAGATGGCCGCTAGATTAGAGATCATCATGCCTTTTCAATGGCCTTTTCATCTACTAAGAATGTAAGATGAAATCTCTTAAGAGTCTGAAAATTAGCTTGCTTCAGGAGGATGTTCCAGAGAAAGGGAATGGTAAATACATCAGATCCACATTACTTTCCCATTGCAGCCTGGGCTGGGTGCACAAGGCAACTGAAAGTTGAGTGCTTTACTGAAGACTCACTTGACAATAGTTGTGGATGGAAAATTGTGTTTCATGTTCACTTTTCTCACCCAGATTTTGTTCCAGTTCATTTAGGGTGTGGGAATGGGTAACATTATGACCACAAGTTCACTTCATATAAAAGCAATTGCCACTGTACCAACACCACGCACCCGAAAAAGACAGACATAATCTAGACAGATGAAGAACAAGTTCAAACCCACACACTAAATCCACTTTAATTATCATGGACCTGCCAAACCACCTTCTTTTCCTCTGGCCGAATACCTCTCTGTAGTGGGTTTTAGTGAACCATTAGCAAGCCAGGCTTCTTTTCAGTCAGAGTTTTAAATAAGGGTTAATCTGGATTCTGATTCATTTATCATGAATCCTCTTGAAATTCATACTATTTTGTAAGCATTATTGTTAAAAGACTAGTATGCGTTACCATTATCAACTTCTCTGTGTATTTTTGTGTGTGTGCATGCATACATGTGCGAGTATAGAAGTTTCAGGACATTGAGGAGGCTCATCTGCGCCAGATGAAGCAACTTATCAAGGGATACTCCCATTCAATAGAAGACACCCATGTCCAAGTGGGACAGGTATGTAGCAGATCACCAAACAAATGCCATGTTGTTACAAAAAGTTTAGCCTGGTTTACTTTAGAAAAGCACTATATAAGAACAAGTCAATTCACCATTTACCATTTACTACTGTAGAGTGGAAAATAGACCAGGTTTTATAGAGTTATATTTGAGTCTCAGGACATGGAGCAGTTTTTGGCAGACCTTTTTTAATAACTTTAGGATCACTGAAGGATTGCTTTTCAACCTCATTCCTCAAGACCTGAAAAATCACATTAACTCTTTATCACTTTTTAGCTACAATTGCATGTTTTTTCCCTATTTTTAACCTTATTTTAAGCTGCTGGATTGCACATTAGTGCTGAAAGTTTGCGGTGTATGTTTAGCAGCCAGCTTAAAGTTACACAGTCCATTTAGAGACTGTTGAGACTTCCTCTAATAGTTAATACTGAATAACTAGACCTTCCATGAGCAACAGCTGTTTTGTATATCATCTAAGCAATAGTCATGGAAATGTCCTTGAAAAGCCCTGGAAAATGATTTCCCAAAACAATTGGGAACCCTGTTAATCTGTGTTAAATTCCTCTTCTGCGCTGTCAGGTCCATGAAGAGTTCAAGCAGAATGTGGAGAATATCGGCATTGATAACCTCATCCAGAAATTTGCTGAGCTGAAGGGGACTGGAAAAGACAGACCAGGTACGAAATGGTTACTGGGTGCCTTTTTGGTGCAAATTCAGAGGGAGAGATTTAAAGGTTATAAATTACAATTTACATAATAATACAACAGAAAAATACACTTGCACAACAAACGGTAGTCTAGGGATTATTCAAATAAAGGTGTAATTAGTACAGAAATAAGCATGTACCACTTTGACAGTGTTTTAGCGTGTATCCTTGCATAATTTTCTATGTATGTGTGTGTCTATCACCATGTTTAATCTATAAATGATCTTTCCTATTTCCTAATGATTTCAACTCCTTGGCTTATCAATGTTCTCCAGGTCTGGTGGGTTTTGAAGAGTGCATGACTACCTTTGTGCTCGAGGGTAGTAAGAAGAGTCGGGGGAAAGCCTTCCGAATTCCTGGTCTGGGAAAGCGGGATAAGGAACCAGATTCCACGTCAGTATATATACGTATACACACACACACACAAATGTGTTCTCTACATACTTATTCAGGTAATTACTCATTCATTCACCGACTCCCTCAATCTTATAGATGTGGAAGCTTGCCGACTCACACCCACCCACACCACACCACAAATACTAAGCTTCTTATGTTAAATTTTGATCTCTGTTGCTTGAGATGTCTTCTGCATTTATCAACAGAATAATAAAAGTTAAACAACAGCTATGTTTTTTTTCTTTGTACATTTACAGGGATTCGGCTGTAACAGAGGCTCTGGTGAGTGTCCGGGTGGTAATTTGCCCCCAAACATTATGGTTCCAAAACTGTCAGCCCAATTATCAGTACTTTCCAACTCCCAATGGTGCTCATGTGCCTGCTGGTTGGGATTTTGAGAGCTGCTATGCTCTGACATGGTAGTAGTGTGTCTGCTTTGGACATGTGTATGTGTGTGTGTGTGTGGGGGGGGGTGGGGGGGGGGGGGGGTAGGTGTGCGTTAGTTCATGTTTGGTGTTGGTTCAGAGAGATGCCATATGTAATGTGCGTGAGCTTTAGCAGGACCTTTTAAGAGGAGGGGGGCAGGGTGTGGAAGCAGAGCAATCATGTGTATGGTAATGACGTGTCTGTCAGTATCTAGTTACCCAATTTATTCTGAGCTTGAGAAGGGGCTTTTAAGGTGAGGTGACTGTGTGTGCGTGTGTATGCACATTCGTGTGTACGTGTGCACACAAGCACGTGTGAAGGGGCTTCTGAGGTTACCAGAAGGTCCTCTTGACAGACTTGTGTCAGATAAAGAAGGGGAGAGGAGGAGAGGGCAAACAGTGATTTAAACTGCATTTCCACCGCAGGAATTTTCCCATAACATTTTGAGGAACTCAATGCATTTCCACTACGTTTACCAGGGTCTAAATTTAGTCTTAGGGACATAATTTTGCACCACAAAAAGTCCTTGCTTGGGGGGGTAGTACTTTCAAACTGTACAGGAACTTTAGTGGTTTTGCTTGTTGTGCTAAACATTTCTGATTGGTTGAGTACTTGCAACATTTTATATCAACCAACTTTAAAAAAAAAAAAATCTGCAACCACAAACCCGTGTAGTATCTCTGAAATCATGCATTCATTCACTACTCCCTACTCAATATAGAGAGGCTGATTTACTGACAGCACACACTGAATGAGAAAACCACTTGTTTGTCTGTCAGATGGGCAGTTAAAGTACCATTTGTTTCTGTCTTGCTGACCCCTCTGTTGTCTTTCTCTCCTTTTTTGTACTCGCTTGATGTGTGTGTGCATGCATATGTGTGCACGTCTGTTATTACAGCACTCACCCCTGGAAGTGGACGAGGAGGGATTTGTCATTCGAGCTCAAAGCAACCAGAATGATATCCTTTCACAGCCTCCATCGCTACATCGGACTTGTTCTTATGTAGCGCTTTTCTAGTCTATGACCACTCGAAGTACTTTACAATGCCTCACATCTACCGAGCTGTTGTATCAGTTTGTGCTCCTTGACCCTCCTCTCTCCTTACGCTGTGCTGAGGAGAAAGAGAACAACTTTTACTCAAGTGATTCTGACTTTGATGATGAGGAGCCAAAGAAGTTCCACATCCAGATCCGGCCTGTGACTAGCAGCAGTGGCCGCAGTAACTCCGCCGCTACCGAGAAGGAGCTTAAAGCCACCGTTGGCACTCTCACATTGCCACCCAACCGAGGGGTATTGTTTTTGTTTCCATCCCCAGATGTTTCTCAGTTAATAATGGCCATAATGATATAATAATGAGAAGAAATAGCACTTACATAGACACATATTTAAGTCAATATTTCAATAATAATTCATAATAATAATGAATTATTATTGAAATATGTGTAATGTTTGTATTTAATGGATGTCAGGCCAATCTATCTGTAAAGCAAATTAGATCTCAGGGACATTGAAGTTTTGCTCTACTTTACAATCGTAGCTAAACCCATTAATTTAAGATGATTAAAAGAAAGGTATCATTTCAGTTTAAAGGATTTTAGGCTACATTTTCACTTAAGCTGAGTTCACACCAATAATTTGTGATGAGTTGAAACTTGCAACTATGGTCTGCAGCATTCTAAAACCTGTCAGTTTACACCATGACACTAGATGACACCTTGTGTTGTCTCTATAGCAATGACTCATTTCTTCCCTTCTGTGGGCTTTTCAGTCATTTATCTGGATACTTTTTAGTGTCTTAATATATGAATGAGGATCATAATAGTGAGTTACTTGCCATATAGTTACAGTTCTGTTATTGATGAAATAGTGAAAACATAAAAAACTACATCATTTTGACCACTTTACAGTTTGCAAGTGACTTTACCAGCAGACTTTGCCAAGGGCTGATTGGCTGTTGAAACAGATTATATGCTTTAGGTTCTAAAACTAGCCACTGGGGACTTGAAGAGCTGAGTCACATGCAATGCCATTAGCTGGCTTGATTCCCCTTAAGAAAATGTAGTTTACACTGCTTCAGCGTTCTAAAATGGTTTTGTCTTGTGAAACCTTGGTATAAACTTGGCTTTAACGGTAAACCTATTGTTTGATGGCATGTTCAAATAAATCTGCTGTGTGTAACAAATACTCTGCCTCCTTTACTTTCAGGTAACCATCAAGCGACATCTCTCCAGTAAGTTCAAATCGCACAAAAAAAGGTTTTATGGGTTTTATGATTGTTGGTTTTTTTTCACAGCTGGAAATAAAAATAAATAAACAAAGGGCCACCATTAATTTAGCTGGTATTGATGTGTGTGTGTGTGTCTATCTGTGAATGAAGATGTCTCTCCATCTCTACAGGAAACTCCAGTACAACAGGGGGACGCTCAGAAGGAGAAGGGGAGGGTTCTTCCCACAGGGGTGAGTTTCTCTCTCTGACAATCTCGTTCTTTCAGTTCTTTGGCATTTCTTTTATGCTTGTTCTTGACTGGTATTTGGAGCTATTTATGATTCCACACCTTTTTTTCTTCTTTTTTTTCTAAATTTTCATGGGTCCCCATGAGGAAAATAGTCTATTTGAGAGGTAGGAGTTGAATTTAGGGTTAAGGTTAGGCTTAGGTTAACGTTAGGGCAAGAGTTAAGGTTATCCATGTCGTCATGATGATTAGGGTTAAAGTCTAGTAAATTAATTTAGTCAATAAGGGTCACCACAAGTAACAAGGAATAATCGGGTATGTATGCACACCTAATTCATGTCTTTACAGATGGAGAGCAGGAGAGCCTATGCAGGTCTACCTCCAGTCCCAATCACAGCAGGTCAGATCTCTCTCCTCATGATATGGGTAATGTGATGACACGGTGGGAGGAGATTGCATGATGTCAGCTATCATAAATCTTTCTGGTTGCCTTTTTCATCATATACAAAATGACATCACTTTCAGTTTTCTTTCTTCATGCTAATTAGCCTCTCACTTCTTATCTCACTCTTTGCCCTCTTGCTTTTCTTATGTTACATTCCTTATTTTACTTCTCATTTTTTGGCATCTTAAAGGATAAACCATGATTAACAACACTGGTGGGATTAGGGGTTGGAGATTCACACTGAGACCAGCAATCTTTTTTATGTTTCCACTAGGGAGTAATACACAGAAGCTTAAATAAAAACACCTGTTGAATGGCTTATTACCTTTTGCTGTGGTATGCCCCCTATGGGTAAATTTTTCTTGCATCATTTCACTTTAAATTTGACTTTCCTCTTACTTCCTCATTCTGTTCTCCCTCCAGCTCCCTCCTTCATTCACAGGATATACTATATCCAATTTCTCACTGGTCTCTGTCTTTTTCTCTAGGTTAAGTTCCACAGCATCAGGCTCTGACAGTCTGTTTGGACCACCATTGGATTCAGCTTTCAAATCCAAAAGCTTTGCTGGCCAAGAGCAGCTCAGGGAGCAGAGTACATTTGGTGCCTCTGAATGTAAGTATAAATGTGATTAATTTTACTTTTTTGTTTGCAGTGATTCAAACAATAGTAAAAGATTGATGTTCCACTTTAAAGGAACATAAGGTTTGAAGACTTGCTCTCCTTACAATTAAATAAAATATGATTCAGTGTATGAGATAAACACTAAATTAAATACAATTTGTCTTTAGTGTTTTCTATTGGTCAATGAATGATAATCTCACATGTGTTTCTTAGATGCCACCTTCTCATCCGACTCCTCATCTCCTGAGAACGTGGAGGACTCTGGCTTGGACTCACCTTCTCATCAGCCCCTGGGCGCCTCCCCTGAGCCTGCGGGTTGGGCAGCTTGGCCACCCCCCTCTCAGATTAAAGAGCCGACACAAACACTAAATCGGCCAGCTGACCCCTTCCTCTCGGCTTTCCGGGATCCCTCCCCAGGGCGTAGTGCCCTTCCCCAAGATGACCCTGCAGGTGTCTGGTCTGTTGCCCCATCCCGCTCCCCTCGAGCCCCCTCAGATATGGACCTCTCATCTCTACGGTTTCCTGCTTTCTCTAATACCCTACCCCCACCTGAGATAGAGGCTACAGTCTGGAACTGCAAACACATTCCCCCTGAGGACCCCTTCCTGGCTGCTTTTGAAAGGACTGTCACCCAGGAGACATCACCCCCATCTGACGCATGGGCGCCTCCACCCCCACGTCCGACTCGAGAAGGCAGGGGTATAGAGATGCGAAGGGATCTCTTCTCCATTAACCTATCTGACACTAAGACTCTCCCTGCCCCTTCCTCTTCTACATCCTCCTCGTCCAGTCGTAAAGAGAGAGACAGGAAACGAGACCGGAGTGTCCCACCTTCAGCCTCTCCTGATGACCCTTTTGCTATCACTATGATTGGCAGCCCGACTCACCAGTCCTCTCTGGCTGTGGCGGCTGGTGTGCTCCCTCCCCACAGCAGCAACAGCAGCAGCAGTGGCTGCAGGCTGGCTTCTAGTGTCAATTCCAGCGCTTTGCCTCCAGCCCAGTCTAAGAAGGAGCTTGCCCAATGGAACTCTGTTCATAATCCCTTCAGTGAAGGGGCACCTGGCACATCAGTAACCCAGGCCTTTAGCGGTTCTATGACCCAGGAGGGAGGAGTAAAATTGGAAGGTGGTGGAGTAATAGAGAGGAGGAAGCATCGTTCCTCTGACAGCGAGCCGCGTAGAAATGCTCCACCCCTCACAAGGCATTCTGGGCCGCAGGAGGACCTTTGTTTTTCAACAGACAAAGACCAAGACTGCCTGGAGCTGAACACTCCGCTATCCTGCACCATGGGTACACAGAAGGGTATTAAGCCTAAAATAACCACTTCAGTGGACACGATTTCTTTCATTAATTGGTTGTATAGTTAGTGTTTCTCAACAGGTTGACAAGTTAAGTAAAACAAAAGTATATGAATGACTACTATATTTTGTAAATACATGAAGATAAATTTAATATCAACATAACAAAAACATATCAGAAGTAGCCTTAACAAAATATACAGAATATTGGCAAAAATCTTGATCTTTCTAGGTTTTTATATTTAAAAAAAACTCAAGCTTCAAAAGAACAATACTACAAGTGCAGGTCCATCAATTGAAATTCTAAGGCAAGCAATTAGCTGCTTTCCTTTCAGTTTGTTTTTCAGGTCTGTATTGGTCAGACCCATTTCTGCCGTAGCTCAGTGGTTAGCATGCTCACTTCAGGAACAAATGAGCCAGAGGCACTAGGTTTGAATCCACCGTAGGGTTTCAGGAAGGTTATCCGGGCTTAATCCCCCTAGGCTTCATCTAAGTCCGTGTTCATCCCCACAATGTGGGGACTAATCATGACAAATAAAACGGACCTCTCTATCCAGAGACATTTAATTGTTTAGAATGAAAGACAGACAGCACAAGAGAAAATGTATACATTGTACTGACCTGCATGGTTACAAATCACTTCACCCTGTTGATCATTGTGAAATATTGTTCATATATCATACTGGATACAGGGGTGACCAGGGATGCAGGAGCTAAGAGACTTGGGTATTTTAGTTTTTCAAAGCATACAGTTAGATTGTATTAGCTTCATCAGAATCCTATTTATTTGGCCATATACATACAGGGAATTTGATTCCAGTTTACTGGCTCCCATTAAACTACATACTACACACTTGTGTAGAATAATGCATCAATATTCAGGACTGCATAAAAAGAATGACTGCAGGTGAATGACATAGGCTCAAGTTTAGTGGCTCGCAATATATTACATACTACACACGACATTCTGGGCCCATGGTGGCTCAGCGGTAGAGCGCTTGTCTCCAAGTCAGCACAGCGGATTCAATCCCAATGTGGGGCATCAGGAAAGAGTATCTGGCCTTAATACCCCATGTATTGAGTGGTCACAAGACTAGAAAGACACTATACAAAAACAAGTCAATTTACTTACGTTAAATAATAAAAAATAACGTTTTAGGAATAAATACAAGGAATGACTATACAGGTGAAATAGGAATGCAGTTGTGAAATGGTATAGAATGCAAATATGCTAGAATAAAGGGGAGGAATTTGAACAGATTGTGAGCAGGGTGTGATAGGTCTGTAGTGATGTTGCTTGCCTATTTCCTGATTCTAGAGGTGTATAAATCCTGAATGGAGGCCAGGTTGGCACCAATAATTTTCTCAGCAGTAAAGACTGTCCATTGTAGTCACATCCTGTTGTTTTTGGTGGCTGATCCAAACCAGAAAGTGATGGATGTCTGGGGAAGAGATTGGATTATTGTATAGTAGAACTGAATCAGTAGCTCCTGAGGCAGGCTAAACTATCTGAGCTGGAAGAGAAAATTGCCCTCTGCTGGACCTTTTTGATGATTGTGTCTGTGTTGGATGCCCACCTCAGGCCCTGAGAGATTTTGGATCCCAGAAACCTGAAAGTTTCCACAGCCGACACAGTGCTGTTTATTATGGGGGAGTGGGTGTTGGGGGG
>OMLC01056141.1:0-12740 GCA_900302585.1 Regalecus glesne
GAGATACCAGGTCAAGTCATTTCTTCCCTAGTGATGTCAGTTACTGAATAACCAACGTTTGGCTGAATGCTATGGAGGATTTCCCCAGAAAGGGCAGATGTGGGGTATGGAATTTTTCTTCTCAGTGAGTCACAGCATGCTTTGACCAGTGAACCTTGTGAAAGGCATTGTGGGGGGGATTTATGGTGCTTACTACATGGCCTACCGTCAGCCATCAGGTCAGCCCTTCCCACAGTATAGACCACGCAACACAAACATTCTCTCTCTCTCTCTCTCTCTCTCTCTCTCTCATAATACACACCACCACATGTTCACACAATGCATACACATACAAACAATACACACATACCCACATATGAAACCCCCACAATCATGTAAAGTGTGCACAACACTTGCACAGTGAACACACTCAGCAGAGGCAGTGCACTGTTAAGATGCTATGGTTTAACCTTTTTCATTGCTTTCTCCAACTTCTTGCTCTCCCCTTTTTCTGTCTTCATCTACGTATCGCTACAGTAAATCACAAAGATGACAGATGTCACAGGGAGTGAGGTCAAAAGAATGAAACGTGTCTCGCACCTCCCGCAGGTATGAGACCACATTCTCTCACACAGAAGAGGGCTGGAGAGACAGGTGGGGTTTAGGATACACAGTCAGCGACTGTCCTCGAACACAGAGGTCTGGCTTTTAAACACCCCCCCCCATTTTGTCACACCCGTCACCCCTTGTCCAATTTTGACTGCCGTGAGTTTAGTGTTGGCCATTGCTTTTTGCTATGGCCTTTCCTCCCACTTTCTCCCTCTGCCCTCCTCTCCCTCTCCTCCTCCTACATGCGCCCCCTCACCTCTTTTCTCTCTGCGTTTGATCAGCGGAGCAGCATCTCAGCAAGAGTATTTAAGGAAAGAGAAGATTCCCTTGCTTCAGCCCCCCCTTCTTACATCTCACTGTTCTATGGTCTCAACCCTGTCTCTCATTTCTCCCCTTTTTTACTGGCTCTAAAATCCCCTCTTCTTCTCCTCCTTTCACACAAAAACCAACACCTGTGTGTATACATTTGTGTGTACATGTACTGAATATGTGTGTGTGTGTGTGTGTGTGCGAGCACGTTTGTTTCTTTACGAAGAGTTTAGAGAAACAGCTTTCAATTACACAGCAGGAAGGTTACTGTGTTTATCTGTCTAGCTATCTATCCATTTACAGGAGGCACAGACATATAGAAATGTTATATGAAGTTTACTTTTTAATTCTGAATCCCCACGGTGTTGGTCAGGAGACACTAGATGACACAAAACATTGAAAGACTTCTAAGTGAGCTGACTGCGGCTGACAGGCCCATTCATCTCATCAACTATTTAACGCTATCTATGTTTCATGCATAACTGCGTATAGCCTGTACATCTGCGTGTACTGTGTGTGTGTGTGTGTGTGTGTGTGTGTGTAAACACGTGTCTCCTTCGTGTGTCTATTTAATGAACAGCTCTCTAATCAGAAACGTTATGGAGTGAGACAGATGACAACTGTGAATTCTCTCTACCTTTATAACACAAGCTCTCTCTAACAGACACATTCCTCCTCTCTCCATCACTTTGTCTTTCACTCACACTCACACGCAGATGAGGCCTCGACGGTTCAGCTGGCTCTGCCTGTTGCCGTGGGCAGTGAGCCTTTGTTGGGCATTGCATTGTGGGTACTGAGGGTACTATTGTTTAATGCCAAGGCTGGAAAAAGAGTGATGTTCATAGTATTGCGAAACACAAAGAAGCTGCATGTGAATGATTTAGAGAGCACAGATGTTGGGAGAGTGATAAAAATATATTGACCATAAAAAAAGGGGAAATGATGGAGTCATTCATTTAAATAATGGTTAATGTTTAACGGTTAACGTTTAACGAAGCGCAAAAGCAACTTATCACCATACAGAGAGAGAACCTCACTATGCACCCGGATGCTTCTCTTACATTGCTTCAAGTCTCTACTGCTAAATACATGACACACATAGACATCACTTCCTCACCAATCACTCCTCCATGTCGTCATTTATAGTCTTGTTTTGTTTCTTCCGTGTAATGTGAGCGGAGACATTTGTGCTATAATGCACGTTATAAATACTCTTGAATGAAGAAAATGAATTCACTGTTTTTAAATGGTGTGAAAGGCTTATTCATATTTTAGGGGGGGCATTTAAACTGAATCCCCAAGAATTTTCCATTTTATGAATCTGGACCATGGAGTCAGGCTACATAATACTGACAGGCATCTTAAACACGGTTGGATAAACTCTCCATATACCGCAGTTGAAATGGTGGACGGGACGGGATGAACACTGGTGCACTGACAAGCACGTTGGTATTCTAGCGGGAACATTAACATTGTGGTCAATGGTCTGTCAGATCAAGTTGTGCCAAGTTGGCACACTTAAATCAAATAGGCTCATTATTAAATTCATGTACCATTGCTGTGTTTAACCGGCTATGTGTTTATCCTGCCATGTGTTTATCCTGCTATGTTACCTTTAGATGATTTTGATGTCAGCAAACTCACAGAATTTTTGGGGGGTTTTGTCCCTCGTTAACAGGGTGGCTATATTACAGATCCTGCATATATTCATTAGAGTTTAAAGTTGCTATGAGGAGTTATTCACTAATTATTCATCTGTCTCTATTTTGATGAGCAACATCAGCAAAAGAGAGCATCATCAAGAAGGTTCTTTAATGCTACATGATGATTTAAAACATTTCTTTCCAGGTCGGAGTAACTGCGAAACCTGCTGATTAGACAATTTGGCCACATAGACACGGTGGAGAGGCGGAGCACCAAACTATTTTCAAACTTTTGAAAATGGTGGCCGAGGAAACTGCAGTTGTTAGGATCTTATTTTTGTTTCAATTTATTTCTGACCTTTTCCCTGTTTTTCTACGTATTTATATCTAAAACTGAACAATAACAAGCATCAATTGATATATACGACAAGGGTTAAGGGGTAAAAATTGTATATAATGCACAAAAGGTTCAGCAGTTCAGACAATTAAACAATTTACACAGATAGTCTTAAGGGTTTGTAGAGTGCTGAATAGTTAGCTGTTGTGATTGGTACTGTGAAAACCCTACTAGGCAAAAACAGTTTGTTTTTTTCACAATTGCAACAGGGTGATTCATTATCACTAACATGTGAGTGTGATTGTTACTTGTGGTTTCCATGTCATGTGAAATGGGGCACACACAAGCAAGTTAAAGTAAGTGCAATGGCACGTTGATTTTTGATCAAATTGGAGACAAATGAGCAAACAATTGGGTTCGTATCCTGTTGTGGGGCTCAGTAAATATGAGGCATTCATTGTGAAGTGTTTGAGTGGTCGATAGATTAAAAAAAGCAGTATATAAAAACAATTCCATTTACATCTGTTGGCACCCTACAATACTCTAAGTGCAACAATTCTCTCATCCTCTGTGAATAGCCTACATGGCTATGGTCACAGCAATTTGCATATGAAACCATCATAGGTTTGGTTGTTATGGAACTGTGCTTTAATAAGGTTTGGGAATACGTTCAGACAACTTGAGACTTAAGAAAATATTTCGATGAGTAAAACTTTTATCTTAATAAAAGTGTCGAGGAACTGATTCAACGCTTTGTGATTTCCTTACCTTGATGATTGAGCATGTGGTATAGTGGCCCAGTGGTCAGCACTGTTACTTCATAGCAAGATTGTCATAAGTTCCCAGCCCAGGCTGTCCCAGCTCCTTTCTGATTGGAGATTGCTTGTTCTCCCTGTGACTGCATGGGTTTCCTCCGGGTGCTTCGGTTTCCTCCCACCAACAAAAAAGACATATACGTTAGGGGTTAATGCTCCTGTCGTGCCCCTGACAAAGGCAATAAGAAAAAGAACTGGAGTTGGTCCCTAGGCACTGCAACAACTCACTGCTCCTATATAATGGTATGGGTTAAATGGAGAATACAATTTTCATTGTATGAATAATATAAAATAACAAATGAAGTTTTGAAGAAAACGTTGAACATGAAGAATGCTATTATTCTAAGTATACTCCAGATTAAGTGAAAGTTATAAGTTTTCCAATTAACCAATGTTGGTAAGGGGCAACATGGCTCAGGAGGTAGAGTGGGTCAGCTAATAATTGGAAGGTTGATGGTTTGATCCTCGGTTCCTCCAGTAATAATGTCAGAGTGTCCTTGAGCAAGACACCGAACCGCTAACTGCTCCCCAGGCACTTTAGCTGCCTACTGTTCCTAAACAATAGGATGGATTAAATGCTCTGGCCAAAGCTCATTATACGACTACAGTGACCAAATAAAGTGGCCTTCCTTTCCTTCCTATCGTACATTTTAAATTCAAGGTGGTAGAGATAGTGGAAGACATGTCCTCCATCTCAAGTGACTCCCCACTAGAGTGTCTTGTGTGTCTGGTCTTGGTGCTAACTAAGCTTAAGAACAACTGAGAATCCAAGGTGAGTTACTCCGTCACACCAGTATTTCTCCAACCTCCTTTCACTTTTCCCCTTCAGGCAGTCACATATTTAATGTGGGAAGTGGGCAGACTCAGGGGCAAACTTTTAGCGTTTCAATCTCCTTTAGAATTTAGTGCAGTAAAAGTGCATCTTAAAAAGCCTCACAATTACTACCGAGTCTGCTGAGTATCGACATGTTTATTGATGATATACTTATCATATCCACCCGGAGATATTCCTCCCCTACTCACCATTCACAGGGGGGCCAGAGTGTTTTATCGGGTTAAGAAGAGAGTCTTCTCCACAGATGTGGAAAGTATTCCATGTCTTTATCGAGAACACTTGAGCAGAATGTCATGGGGCAGTAATTCACATCCTCCAGTTGAAATAGGATCCTTAAAGTCATTATGCCACCCTGCTGCTCAAGTGCATCATAATACATGAAAATATTATGGGAATGGGAATGGGATCTACCGTCTCTGAATGTATTTAGGGATTATAAATGTGATGATTTGACATATTGTCTAATGGTTAATGTAGCATCGTCAAGGAAATATGGAATCAGAAGCTTTTTATATGCTTCATTCCTCACAGTGGCCCCATGGAACGCATGAATCAACAATAAGGGAGCAGACATACAACACAGCAACATTAGGACACAAGACAAAACAAGAACCCCCAACACAACAGCATTACGTCAACCAACAAGCATACTAGGCCGAAATATGATCAAATTCATTCTGCAATGCTCATATATCTATATAAAAAGTTCAACTGAAATTTTCCAACTTTCAATGTAGAAATCACAAAAATCAAGGGATACTAGAATTATTGTGACTATTTATCTTTTTGGAAAAAAAGAAGCCAAAGAACATATTGTAAGTGTACCAAAATGGCACCTAGATGAGCTGCTGAGTGGGCGTTCCTGGGATGTCTTTTGAGCGACAGCTGAAAGGTGGTGTTGCCAGGAGACGCTCTGTCAACTTCCCTAGTCACACAGCTGCCAACGATGTTAAAAGGCAATAGATAGCACATTTTTTATTATCCAACACTTATTATCTGGCACTTAACGTGGCGACCTGTGTGTCAAATTACAGCAAAGGATGTCTGGGGGGACTGATAGGGAGATTTACTGGTAACTTTACAGGGTGCTCAGACAGCGACAGCTGACAAAACTTTCTCGGCTTTAGTCACTGGTACCTTTATATGCTGTTATTAACTCAGTGGTAGACTCATGTTTCAGGAACTGGAGAGCTAGATGTTGCAGGTTCGAACCCACTGCAGAGCATCAGGAAGTTCGTCCGATCTGGAAATTAGAAGATTATAGGTTCAAGCCCCAGTTCAGCAGAAAGCATGTTGAGGTGTCCTTAAGAAAGACACTGAACCCCTAAATGCTCCCTGAGCACCAAATGGTGGCTGCTCTCTGCTCTTATACGATAGGATGGGTTAAATGCAGAGAATTGCAAATGTCCCCTTGTGGGACTGATAAGACACAAAAAAAACCATCTATCCATCCATCCATCGTCAAGCCCTTATCCAGCGTCGGGTCGCGGAGGTAACAAATTTCAGCCAGGAACTCCAAGCTTTCCTTTCCCTTGAAACATCCACTAGCTCTGATTAGGGGATCTCAAGACGTTCCCAGGCCAGTGTGGAGAGAAAATCCTTCCAACTGGTCCTCGGTCTACCCCGTGGAATCCTCCCAGCTGGACGTGCCTGAAAAACCTCATTTGGGAGGCAATCGGATGGCGTCCTTATTAGATGCCCAAACTACCTAAGCTGGCTCTTTTCTATTTGGAGGAGCAGCGGCTCTAGTCTGAGTCCCTCACATATGTCTGAACTCAAAGGCACAAATATGTAAAAATGTCATACTAAACTGGTCCTATGTCTTTGGCAAGAAAATCACTTGGGGTCAATGACTGAGGTCTCTTGTAATCACAGCGTACAGTCCAGGAAACTTTGCAATGAAGTAACTTTTGGATGTTCCATTTTAGGTCTGTGTGAACTTGGTCCAGTAGTGACTAACCTTCAACCTTGCAACGTTTCCACAGGATACAACTCCATTGTGGACTATGTGGTAATTGCGGTAGTTAAATGGCTACGGCCACTACTGGCTTGACTTTGCATGAAAAATTTACATCTGCAGCCCCTACTGTCACTACTTTTTCACCTGTGTATTTTCATTCATTGAGCAGTCGTGCAGCTCTTGAATGCCCCCTGCTGCCCATACCTTTGTATACTCCGTCTTTGTCAGATTTGTCTCAGTGCAGCCAGTATCCACTTCAAACTCTACCATGGTTACCACTTACGTTAAACTGTGTGGTAAAGGGGTCTACCTTTTGAAATACCACATTTGGGTCATGCACATTGAGACACCTAATCGTCACCGGAGTGACATGTAGAGTACTTTTGTCTTTCCTGATATGCTTCTGCTTCACCCCTTAAAGTGGAGCTGTTCAACAGTTCAACGTTTTGGTGTTCTTTTTTATTTTGCCCTTGCAGGTCACGCAAATCCTCATTTGCTGTTTCTGCGGCTTGGGCTATTTCCAAGGCTTTATCGAATGTCAATTCAAGCTCAGCCAACAGCCCCCGCTGCATACGGTCTTTGGATATGCTGAATACTATTCTATCAAAGTGCATCTCTTTCTACTCATCTCCGTATTTGCATTGTCGAGCAAGCTGCCTTAGCACCGCCACATTTCCTGTCCCACTCACTTGCCGATCTCATCCTGGAATTAAATTTAAATCGTTGAACTATTTCATTGGGCTTAAGGCTGTCATGTGACCAAAGCAGCTAATTCACCATGGTTTATCACTAGGCTTGTCTGGGCTCAACACATTTCTCATTAAACTGTTAGTCTGGCTGGCCACAGAACTCAACATTATTGCCCGTTTCTTTCTCGTCATATGCCTCAAGATAATGAATCAACATTAAACGACACTCCTCCCAAGTTTGTCTGTCAAATGGACGAGGCGTCCTCACCATAGATGCTGCCGCCATTATGTGGTTAGAGTTAGCTCCGTGTTCTTGGCACAGGATTAGCTAGTTTAATACGAATCCGCGCCAAGGACCTCACTGACTGCTCTTTCTTTTGAAAAATAACAACAAATAAACTTACTTACCAGCTCACCAGCTTCCTCTTCGCCAGATGTGGTTTCTTGTCAGAGGGATACGCGGACAATAGTCTCAAATTGTCATTAGCGAAATCATGTATGCACACGCTACTTCACTGCTTAGCAAAAGATGTCCACTTTAGTCTAACTCTGCCTCTACTGCCACCTACAGGCAAGCATGCCCGAGCACTCCATTTACTACATTGTGCTGTACGGAACCAGTTCTGAGGGGCTGACCTCGAAAAAAAGAATCTAGTAAAAAGCAAACGTGGAGATTTGCTTTAAATAAACCAATGGAAATTAAGAGATTTACTGTAGCTGATAAACACGAAATGGGCCGAAAGAAGAAGAATGTCGATGATTAACATTAACCCACACCTACCAGTAGAGGATGGGATTTAATGGTATCCTTCTGAGATTGTTTTCTTGAGAAAATATGAATTATGCATATATTTTATATATGACCGTTTTTTTCTAATTTGTTAATGAAGATGATTCTGCTGAGACACTAATTGTCACTGGTTAGTGATAGACAAGACTTAAAATCACTGATCAGATATTATCTTGGTGTTGATAATATTCAAGGTTTTGTACTTGGAACTGGTATTAGGGGTAAAGTGAGTTAAAGGTCAAAAAGAAAAAAAACCGAATCAATACAAATAAAAAATAGAATGAAGTTAATACAAAAGGATACGGAACTACAATTATGTGACACATCCCAAAACTGATGATCAGCAATTAAGGAGAAAGCAGAGGAGGATCCCCCTTGGTCAACAAACAATTAAAAATATGTGTTTTTGGTAAGTGTTTTAAAATTGACGAGGTGCCTGTTTTTAGTGGAAATAGATGGCTGTTCCACTATTCAGTAATGGTGCTTCAATATGAATCTCAGTTTGTGTTCAGGAGATAGTTAGAAGATAGTTGGCTCTTCCGGGAACCTGTTTACGCAACATGTCAGTAATGTAATCTGGAGCAAGTCCATTGAAAATGTTATTAGTAAGCAGAATAATCTTAAAATCTATTCTAGCTCTAATTGGCAGTCAGTGAAGAGATTTCAGAATAGGGGTGATGTAACATTTTTATTTGTCCCCATTAAAACTCCAGCTCCAGTGTTCCGGACCAGTAAATCTTGTATGATTTTCTTGGGCAATCCTGACAGCAATGTATTGCTATAGTCAAGCTTGCTGGTACAAAAAAGCATGCACCATTTCTCAGTATCAGTTTGGGTGCAGAAGAGCCTTAACTTTTGAGTTATTTTTCAGTTAATAACAAGCTATTTTGGTTTGGCTAGTAACATATGACAATAGAATTAATAGAGAGCTCAGTATCTCTCTTTTTGGGGGTTTTATGACCAATGGTTTTTGTTTCGTGGTTGTGTTGGATGATGGTATACAGACTTATTTTTATAAAACACTTTCTCATCCATTGACCAATCAGAGTGCTTTGCAATGAATGCCTTGACTTTTGCATCAGCCATACATTTATATATGATCAATAATTTGTAAGGTTTACTAGTGGGCTGAGATTCTCAGGCGCACCAGTGCAATAAATTTGCTGCCATCTGCATAAGAAGGAAAATCTATCTTATATTTGGAGATACTGGACTATAGCAATAACAGGTTATAAATAAATACAGCTGGGCCCAGAACGGAACCTTGGGGAACTCCATACAAAAGTCTTATTTTTTTCTGAGGAGAAAATTACATTAAGATAAATAACCCATGGTTGGTCAGATAGGACTAAAATCATTCCAGGGAGGCCCACTCTTTTCCCCAATCTATTTATGAGAATGATGTGATCCACAAAGTAAAAGGGGACACTTGGTTCCAAAATGGCAAATGGACTCATTTTTATACAGCACTTTTCTAGTCTAGCGACCACTCAAAGCACTTTACAGTTTGTATCTCACATTTACCCGAACATTGGGGAGCCCAAAAACTGAGTTTCTTCTCATTACAGTTCATTCCTCATGCATTCCATTTTTTTGTACCAGAGCTGTTCCAGTGCTGTGCATCATTCTGAAACCAGGAGGAATCTGTTGGCTATATGTCGAAAGCCTTCACCAGAATTGTACTTGTTAGATACAAATAGAAGTGAGACTTGTAGGTTGAAAATCAGGTGCCGATAATCCTTCTTTATTCTTTTCTGCAGTGGGATAGCATAGTTGGGGACAAGCTACTTCACAACTCACATCGGAAGCCTTCATGTAAATAATAATGGTGTCCGGTTAAGTAATGGATTTAATTATGTCAGTGATGTATTTCTACTGTGTGTGTTCCCAAGATCTCTTGTGGAATAAAGTCCCTCCTAACCACTCATTTAGAGTTTGATGTGCATCTTCACAAAATATAACTTTCTGTCTGTCATTGCATTATGTCTGGGGAAATGGATGATGCTACAGGGGCTAACTGCCCCCCATAGTGAGATTTATCATTTATACACAAGTCAAACTACAACAAAAACAAAACCAAACACGGTGAAAGCTGAGAACTCTAAACCTAACACACAAATGTTAGAGCCTCACCTGGAGCTGGCAGTAAGCAGAGAGATGTTGTCCAACATCTTGTTCCTGCCTCCCAGCATTCCAGCTTCAGCAGCATTCAGGTGGAAACTCTCCAAAACAGTCATGTTAAGACACTTTGTGTGCCCGTGGCTTCATGCAAATTTCTATAAAGTTTCAATTACAAAATGCCCAGTATTTGGTAAAGTGTCTTTGTGTGTGTGTGTGTGTGTGTGTGTGTGTGTGTTTACATGTGTGTTTACAAGTACATTACCCGAAACACTTTAACATCAACATGTGATTTGAGATTTTGCAACTTTAAGTAGCAATGGAAATGTTTCATTACTTATTCATGCTGAGCTGACCTTTGTGCATCCCAATGTGGTGTCAATTAGTTTAAGATGAATTCATTTGCCAAGTACATTTTTTAGACATAACTGAAATTCATCCTTTGTATTTAGTTAGAAGCAGTGGGCAGCCATTTCTCTGGTGCCCGGGGACCAGCCCACGATTGGATACCAGTAGCTCGGTCAACATTTATTGCAGATTTCCCAAAATTATGATTTTGGTATGGGAGTTAAAACATATGAACATGCAAATAACACTTAGTAAAGTCCTTCAATACTATTAAGTAGGAGTACAAACTATGTGTGTACTATCTTACATTACTGATCATATATGCACCATTTTTGCTTTTTATACTTGATTGATTTCTACGCTCACCTTTATGTATTTATGCCTACATCTGTTATACCTATGACTTCATACATATGTGTATGGATACACACCTCTTATATATCTTTTCTAAACTTTATTTTATTTCCATCCCTTTTTTCTGTGATGGAATCTCCCAGCTTATGAATTTCACACAATTGAACTTGTGCAACAGGGGTGACAATGAACATCTTGAATCTTGGCATCACTAGTCAGCTTTTCAACCAGCCCCAGAAGGCCCTTAAGCAATACTCTGATTGGAGAAATTAAGACAGATTAAGATTTATTTTCAGAGGCACTAACACAACTACTTTTGACAGTGAATGGGAGATATTGGCTCCAAGGGCAATTAACTACAACCCCCCCCTCAGTACACACACCACCCACACCATGCTCACAGGATGGATCACTTGAAATGTGTAATTTATTAATCAGCTGTAAATTGTTTAAAGACGGTTGAATGATCACACATACAATAGGTCATGATATATTCGAGTGGAATCAGTCACTTCTTTTTCGCACTCAAACTCACTCAGTCTATCCCGGGTGAGTCAAAAAAACCCTATTGAGAGAAAAAGACAGAGAACCACACACACCACACCCATAAAGAGTAAAGGCTAACTGCTGGAGGCTGAGAACACTTGCTCTGAGTTGGTGGTGCTTGATGCGGCTACTATCTCTCCTCTCTGCACATTCTCCCTCAGTTCACGTTACACCTATCCTGTCTTCTCCTTCTTTTCCTCTTCTCGTTTTCTCTATTAAGTTCATCGTTCCCTTTCCTCCTCTCTGACTAGGCTAGTCTCTCCAGTATTTTTAGTATTTGTGAGTAGGCGACGCCTGGTCCTTATGAATTTTCATGGGTTTGTTCAGTGTGTAGGCCGACATGTTGCACTCTCCCCTCCTCTCTCACAAACATGTGCACACGGGTGTCCAGAGTGTGTAGGCCGTTTCCCGCTAATGAGGAAGTTTAGAATATAGAAGGGTGAACAGAATCGCCAACAGCGGGCCTAACCAAGTCACTATCACTATCTTCAACATCTGCTATCCATCTCATTCAGCCGCTCCTTCTCTTTGGCTTGCATTTCCTTTCACGGCTTGATTTTTCTTCTGAGAGATGGTCACCCACGTGGAGGCTTTTTCAATTCATAAGATTCATTCTCGTCATTTATCTAATTCCTCTTCCGTTGCCATGGTGCGTGTGCATGTGTATGGCAGGCACGGCGTATAAAAAATGCATGTGTGGACATGTGTTTGTTTGTCTGTGTGAGAGGGCTTATGTGTCCACAAGGGTAAAAAGAACATTTATCTATCCACTGTGCATTACTGTAATTACATTTGACCATGACATGTGGAGTGGCCCGATTCTATTAATTAAATAAGGGGTTACACATTTATGTCTCAGTGTTTAGTTGTTAGTCTGTCTATTAGATAGGAGCATATGGATCATGTCAGGAAGAATTAGGCCATTGAGATCCTTACACCGAGCCTAGAAGGAAGTGACATGCACACACGCACACATGAGTGTAAGCACACGTCAGCCCTTGCACATTAATATTCACACGTGTGCACCCATGTAAGTGCATCATCCACACAGACCCTTGTGCATATACTCACCCACAAGCTCGTGAACAGACTCTGTGTTGTTCTCACAGTGTTTTTCATGTCAGTTTTGAGAAACTGGGGACGACTGGAGCTGAGCTGCTCACATGTTTGTCTCCACCCCACTCCTTCCTCTTTCTCATCTTGCTGCAGTTTGTCAGTGGATTGTGACAGATCCTCTGGCATGGGGTGTGGTGATCTGTGGCATGGCTGGAGTATGGTTTGGTATTGTTGTGTGTGTACATGCATGCACATGTATATGCACAAATAATATGCGTGAATGTGCTCTCTCTGCTCCTCTCCTGTCCCACTTCAGCCCAGATTAGAATGTCTGTCTCCTGAGGGAGACAAA
>OMLC01056142.1:0-13356 GCA_900302585.1 Regalecus glesne
TGTCCATTTAGTCCCCATGTTGTGGGGGTGGGCAAGGATTTTGATCGGACTTGGGGGATTAAGGCTAGATGCCCTTGCTGACACCTTACATCAGGTTTAAACCTTGGATTGTCTTTTCATACTGTCATTTTTTCATAGAATTTTAATACTGAAATCCTCATCAGACTGAAGAAGTCACGTGTATGAGCGACAAAACGGCTCTCAATTAAACTTAACGTCCAGATGAACTGATTCACCTTTTTTGTGGTTTATAACTTGAATTATCGGAGTTATCTTGAAAGCACCAGTAGACAGCTTTATGCAACAAGGGAAATTACATGTCTATCTTGAGTCTTGTGTGTTAGAGCTAAGGCATAGTCAGTCTAACTTTGGCAGCCAGCCCTCCTCAACAGGATTAGATGTCCCTTTTTGTGAATGTGCACGAGCTTCTCCACCAGTATGTAGACAGTAATAGTTTTGTTTGATTCAACACTGTGCTGTTCGCTTTGACATTGAAATAAAAGCTGTTTTCACAAGGTCTTAGCTCATTTGGATGTGATCTTAGATTATGCCATGGGATAATCAGTCAAAACAACATGGCTGTGTTTCAAAAAAACGTTTTGGGGGTTGCGAATACAGAAGTTATGTTTGAATACCAACGAGCCAAAACGACTGAACTAACCCTGCGTTTGAAGCTTTCTGTTACATCTCTCTCTCCTCTCTCTCTCTCTCTCTCTTTCTCTCTCTCTAATTTCTTCACATCTGTGCATTTCTAGGTTTGAGTTGGCCTACACCCATACTATGTACTACCTTGCTCAGGTCTACAAGAATCTTGGTGAGTTTAATCTATTGACCAACCCACATTATTTGTCAGCTACGATAACTCGGCTACTGAATATCCATATGGCCCATTGGTAGTCCACAAATTTAAGTACAGGTAGTCCCAATATTGATGCAGAAAATTGACGGAATTTTATTAATCCATTAATATAGCTCCTTCCTAATGAACTGAAAAGCATTTCTGAAGGATAAAAAAAATCAAATTATGTTAAAGTCACATTAGAAAATATGCCCCTCAAAGTAATGCCATTGCTTCCCACTTTGCAGTAGAAGATGGTAACAGCAAAATCGGACTACTTTTTTCATGCGAGTTATAGCTAAGGGATCTCTACAAATAAGACGTCGTTTAGGCTTCAGGGTTACCTCAGATGAGCACACATTAAGGTCTCTATCACACATTTGTACCTCTATTTTTATACAGGTCATATGGTATCACACAGTGTTAGAATTACATCCCCAAGGCCTGTGCCTCTTGACAAAATTGTTCCCTAAGAACCAACAAAGCACACACAGTCAGCTTCGGTCCAGCATCAAAATCACAAGGTATAAAACCCTCTGGAAATGGATAAGAATCAAGCATCCTCTGATGTGTTTAGGTTCTGTGTAACAAACACACAGGCACATTAATAGCATTTTTGCATATATATTAACACTACATAGTCATGCAATAGACAGCCGTAAGAAAAAATTAATCCAATTTGAATAGATTATCCAAGTTTATGATCAGTATCGACTTGTGTCTAATGAATAACTATTTAAGTATATGCATATTTTGACCTTTTATGGTGACGTTGACACTTGCTTTTGACGAGATAAGAATAAGACAGCTAAATCATGGAGTATTTATGTGATTTTTATTTTTTTTAACCAGTTAAATGATCATAATTTTCTGGGTCCCCCCCCCCAGGTGAAATTGAACGTGCTGCCACCTACTGCCATAGTACACTACAAAGACAACTACAGCTAAACCAATACAACCCCATTGAGTGGGCCCTCAATGCTGCTACACTTTCACAATACTACATTACTAAGGTAAGAGTTGGGTCACAATGGTCATTTTGATTTCAAGAATGTCAAGGAAACCTATCCACACCATATTCGACCTCACTGTAACCAGAATCCACCTAGAAATCATGTATATGAAGTGATAATGGTTAGACAAGAAGGATTTTGTATTTTCATTATAATAAATCACGATCAAATCTTTTATTATTGCATGGTGGTGTAGGGGTTAGCACTGGTGCCTCACAGCAAGAAGTTCCTGGGTTCGAATCTCATGCCAGGTCCTTTCTATGTGGAGCTTGCATGTTTTACCTGTATCCATGTGGGTTTTCTCTCACTGTCAAAAAGAGACATTCATGTAAGGGTTAATACTTTTACATGTGAGCAAGGCCATAGGAAAAAGAGCTGGAGTTGGTCCCTGCGTGCTAGGAGACTACGGAGCATTCAAATAACTTATCCTTCATCATAAGAGCGTAAATGCATATTTCCCTCACGTGCCTGAATGTTACCCTCATAGGTGAACTGATGTATTGAAACTGTTTAGTACTTTTAATAGATCCATTACAGATGTTGATGATTACAGAAGAGATAAAAACCAGATTAAAAGTTAGTTATGATGAATAATTGAAATAGTTGCCTTAAAAAAACCTAAATTGACTGACTAATATTTAACCGAAATTCTTGAGACAGGAACAAACTGAAATCATCGCCTACCTTTCAGGTGCTGGATTAGGGTTCCTGTGTTTGAGTATTTATCAATTTACTTAGCAAACAATCTGCAATAAACATAAATACATGACTACATTATCTCAGGTCGTATTGGAGTGGAAAAAAACCTCACGGCACTTAAAAATTTGCAACAACGAATACCTCAATACATATAGAAATCCAACAGTGAGAATGGGATGCTCTGCTGGTTGTTAAGTTATACTGGTGTCTGAGAGGTGCTCAATGAAAATTGAACCCAATTTACAAATTTCCCCCTGTGGGACTGTTTTTTTTTTGCAACACAAAGCTACAAAAAATTACAATCGTGTAGTTAATTTTGTAGTGATACCAGCGGCAGTCATTCTGCTGTGTCTGGATATGTTTACCAGGGGAGATACATGGAAGGCAGACATTGCCTCTCAGCAGCCACTGTCATCGCCGGCCTGGCAGGTGAGATGCCCTCTGAAGCTGCAGCAGAGGAAAGTAAGTATCTCTATCCATCTCTTGTCAATGTTACCTGAAATGAGCTGCTATGATATGCTATTGTCAATTTGCCCCTTTTGTCCCATCTCTGTCCAAATCTCTCGGTTGCATTTTCATGTTCTGCTTTCTCTGCTTTATTCTTTTAACCGTTATCCACTAATTGGCTCTCTTTCTCTCCCTCTCCCTCCCAGGCGAGGCAGAGTGTGAGCGTAGGGACCAGTTGAGACAGAAGAGGGCAGAGATAGCCAGATGTTGGATCAAATACTGTCTCAACTTGCTGCAGGATGCCAAAAAAGTTTTGGAGGTACCAAATGGGTCTCTGTGTCTGGAAAATATAGTCATCTACCAGCAATAAAACAAAATCGAATCAAATACCAGTTAGAGGTTATCTCCATGTCAAAGTGACTTGTTTTCAAAGTATTACCACACAATCAATTTGTGCTATAACAGGAACTGTATAACTGACTAGTGTTTGCGTGATGATGATGATGATGATGATGATCATCATCATAATCATGGGTTTCTCTGTTTACAAATGGGTGTTTGTCCGCAGGACAACATTGGGGAGCTGGATGTGGAGCAACAGGAGGAGTTAAAGAGAGCGAGGAGAGTGGAAGAGGAGGAGGAAGAGAAGGGTAGGAAGAGTGCTCTGCTGTTTGGCTCTGAAGACACATTTGATTCGATTGCCAGTCTGGAAGAGAAGGTGACTCTTATGCTGGTTCACATTATATCAGTACTGTTGTTACAATTAATATCACTGCTATTACCGTAGTCATCAGTAAAAATGCCACTTCCATTTTTTTAGAGTTACAGTGTAGGAAAATAATTAACATAAGGTCCCCCCCTAAAAATGATCCAGTTCCATTTTCAGTATTTGTGGTTGAAACTTGTGGATGTCTGGATACAAATAATTTTTTGTCATGGGAAAAAAATTATTTAGAAATCTTAAAAAGTTATACGAACCTTGTTCCACTCTTATGCAAATACAGGTCATTCAGCCTCACAAACCAAATGTAATACTCAATTTTAAGTTGTTTAGCCCCTGTGTATAAAGGCTAGTCAATCAATTTCGATGACTTATCTTTGTTGGAGATAAGTCCTGTTGCTTCATTACTCTGGTTCCCCTGATTTCTGCAAGTGAGAGATGGTGTTAAATAAAAATTTGACATTATGTCCTTGGCTTTCATTTATTTTTTCCAGTGAGATTCATGTTAGAATCACGCTTTAGTTTAGAATCAGTCAACCCAAAGTCAACAAATCAAATGTTGATCTGAGAAGATCTCACTCACAGAAACAGGTCATTTGGTTAAAAGTGTTCCTCATGTGGTGCCATATTATAAAAAATATAAAAATACCAGGGTTTTGTCTATTTTTTTCATATATAGTGTTTTGTGTTTTCTAGGTGCGCTGCTTGCTCCCATTGGACTTCATTGAGGCCAGAGGTGTCTTTCTGGTGGGACAAACTTACATCACACAGGTATACAATACCCACACTCGGGGAAACATTGAGACCCTAGAGATGTATGATATATTGTTTCAAATGTTAGAAAAAGAAAACAACTGATAAACAAAACAATAAGACTTTTAAAATTAAATTAACCTATATAACATACTAAAAAGAAATCTCATAAACGAATTAAATGCTACTTGTTTTACAAGGAGTAGGTGGAAGTATACACTTATTTATTCCCACCCCATCTCCACTTTTCATCTATTAACTTTGCAAACTTTGTCTTTATATAGTTTGTAAGCAGTTATCCCAATTGTATGTTGCTTGTTGGTTCATCCGTTTTATGTGACACAGTGGGTTCCCACATTGTGGGGGTGGGAATAAGGTGGACTTATGTACAACCCAAATATCACCTAGTGTCAATCATATAAAACTTATACGGTTATCACAGCCCGTCCTCATCTATCTACCTTTTTAAAAATAATTTGTGTACATCTTTTCGAACTGTATGATCTTAGTATATTGCTTAAGTTCCATTTCCAAACTATTCCACAAATTCTCTCCACAAACTGAAAAACATATACCTTTCATGGTTGTACGTATACATGGTTTTACCGCAACCTGACTTTGGATAAGTGGTTGACGATGGATGTTTTTATATTGAACCACATTTTTAATTTTCTCATTTATGTTATATTTCACCAGCATACAAAAGAAAAGTCCAAGCAGCTTTTAGAAAGAATGTTTTTAAATTTCTGCTTATTTAAATGATTGTTTTAGAGGAAAAATGCATTGGCATCACAGCTTTTATCAGGAAGTGAAGAAATATCTGTGGTTGTTGAACTTATCCCATGACTGCTTTGTTCTTGAAGCCTTCATATTGTAAGAATGTCTTAACTTCCCAGTAGGGGTTTGCCTTTCTCTCCTCTCTGCCTTATCTGTATGTCTATCTAACGTCCTTGTCTTTTTATCTACCCATCCATCAATGCAGGCCAAGGATTACTTTGAGATGGATGGCTATGTGACAGATCACATTGAGATCCTACAGGACCACAGTGCTCTGTTCAGGGCCCTAGCCTTCTTTGAAGATGACCTGGAGCGGCGTTGCAAGATGCACAAACGGCGAGTCGATATGATGGAGCCGATCTGCAATGGTACAGAATCAACTCTCATCCTGGTCAAATTTTTCAACCACATCTCAATTTTAACAAAAACCTCATAAAACGGACATGGACGATATTAGAAGCTGGATTGAACTCTTGAAGACAGTCATGCAGTTAATCAAAAAATATAAATGCAATGCAACCCATGGTTTAATTTATTATATTCATACTAGCAATGGAAAGTATGGGAGCTTTTTAAAATGCTGTATATTTTGTCATTGGTTCATTATATTTTATGGCACAGTTAAATTGTTGCAAGTAGTATGGAATGAAATTGAAAAGAACAAGAGATTCAAATGCATTCACCCATTGTCTTCATTTATATTCTTCAAGGGTACACAGAAGAGTCTCAACTTAATTTCTTTTTCACTTTTAATGAGCTTTCAACAACCAACTTAACAGTTAATTATCATCTCAATAGTTCTAGCTAGTTGTTAGGATTTAATGGTATATAGCATCTGTCAGTCTCTGATTTCATCTTTCTCCCCTTCATCTGTTTATCCACTCTGTAGACCTGAATGCCCAGTACTACCTGTTGATCCGCAGGCAACTGATGTTTGAATTGGCTGAGACTTACAATGAGATGATGGATCTGAAACTGACCTTGGCCAACAGACAGGCTGACACCCAGGCACTGGATAGCCACACAATTAAGAAATTCAACCACCTTTGCTCTTCTTCTGCAAAGTAGGTTCAATGCTTGTGTGTGTATCTTCACTTGCATGTGCATGTATGCTTATTTAATAAGTGCAGACTAGCAATAGTGTCACCTTTCATTTTCCTTTCCAACGATCCCCCTGAACTAAAGGAATTTTATAAAATCTCCTCTCCTCTCCTCTAGGTATTTCCAAATGTTTCTAGACTCCCTTTGTTCACCAGAGGGGAAGTTCCCAGAGCGTCTGGAGGAGGAAGTACTGAGGCCAGCTCTGGTGGCCCAGTTCAGAGTGGCCCGACTCTACAGTAGACTGATCAGTACTGTGCCCACTGCTCAGCTGGACAACCTTAACAAATCTCTGGAGAACTACAAGTATGATGACGTGTTTATTCCTCTTTATTAATATTCAAACAACCTCCTTGTAACTTTTTGAGCAGTTTGACTTTAACTGTAATACAAGAGCTCAGACCCCTATTACAGGATTTTCGCTGGTAAAGTGTCCTTTGGTAAAATGCTGAATCTTCACCACCTGTTAAGTAAGGCTCATTCTTCTAAACGTACCCTTGGATCCGACCTGCCAGCAGAAGAGGCAAAACATGAAATAGATGTTACATGAAGTATTTTGTTTTAAACTTGTCAGAAAATGTCACAAAAGTTGAATCAGTCCAATTGGACACAACATATATTGAAAGAAACATGTCATCACTCATACAAGTGACATCTTCAGTCCAAGTTGACTCCAGGCAAGTTAGGGTTTAGAGGTCACCAGCTAGACACCCAAACCAGTGTTCCAGCTGATTGAGGAGAGAGAAAGACAGCAGCTTGCCAAGGCATAAAATAGTGTTGATTCCATATGTGGCAGGAGTTTCACAAACAGTTAAGATGCATATTTTCTTCTTTTTTTTTTTAGTTTCTCAGTTACTTTTGGTCATTATGCTACTGCATTGTTTATAAGGTTGGGGATGCCTGCAGTCAGCTTAGACTGAAGATGTCACCTATATGAGTGATGTAAACCATTTTTTTAGGATTTCCTTACCTGAATTATTGAGCATGCATAGGATTGAGTCTGAAAAGAGTTGATGTGATTTGTGATGCACTGTAGGTTGTATCCAGTGTTTATCAAGGCTTCTCATTCTCTACCTGCTATCTAGGTTTGTGGTCCAGTACTGTGAGGGCCACCCTGAGGCAGCGGCTGCTGTGGAGACGGAGCTGGAACTGAGCCAAGAAATGGTCGGCCTGCTGCCAATCAAAATCAGTCGTCTCAAAGCCAAGATGGCAGTAAACAATTAAGGAAGGCCGTTGCTGATTGGCTGGCTAAGCAACTGGTTGGTTGACTAGCTATTGTTTAGTCCACCAGCCAGTCAGTGTGAATCAAAATGGCCACTTTCAGTGTCTGAACCCACTGGATGGTGGACTGACTGTCTGATTATGTTGTTTATTTGACTGGTTGATGCCTTCCTCTCTCTACATTGAAAATGCTGCTTCAACACAACATTTAAACATATTACAGTACTTACAAATCTTTCAATTCAAACCATGCAGAAAGGGGACTCCTCCCACAATTCATCCTTCACTAGATTACAACAGATTTTAAAAGTATCTGTGCGATCAGTAGGCTTAGGTTACTCTTGTAACCAACTTAAACCAAGTGGTTAAATCCTAGGTTGATTTACATACTGGAGTTAGTAAAATGCTAAAGTGTCTTCTGTGAGCCTAATTTATTTATGCCTGATCTATATAATGTTTAGCATATCGAGCTTTTCATGTTCAGTCATCGTCAACTGCTTATCCAAAGTTGGGCTGTGGATCTGCTGGTGCCTATCCCAGCACTCTGTGAAGATTTTTTTTATCCCTGTTTGAAAAGTGTCACACGAATGATGTATTTCCTTCTCCAGCTCAAAGACTGATCCACTACAAGAAAACTGGAACAAAAGACAATGCTGGATTCTCATCTTGGTTATCCCACATGTGTAAAGAGCAGCCAACCTTTCACCATAATTCTTTAGCCTTATCTGTGTTTGCTCATTGCCCATGCCAACTGGTGGTAACCAGAGAAAACACGGAAACAATCCAGAGAGATGGAACCGCGGTGTGTCATCGGCACTCCTTGACGAACGTTTTCACTGCACATCTTTAACAGTACAACTATCAATATCACTAAGACAATAAGAGTGGGTGTTCTTGGGGTCATTTTGGCATGAAATCACCAGTCTCTTTACAGCAATAACCGAACTAGTGGAGTGTAAATAGACGCCACGCCCTTTTATGCCACTTGACTATCCCAGATATACAGTAAGCACCTCTTCAGACGTAAATCCATGCATAGTTCCATCTTTCTTCCACCGTAACTTTATTTATTTCACCCTCAGAATGAGAATTTTCTTATGTTCTGTGTTGATATCCGACATCAACAAGCTAATATGAATAAAATGTCCACATGCTCTGCGATGTTGAGTCAGTTACACAATCCTGTTAGTTGATGATGTTATGAGCCTGTTTCTTTGAGGTTTCCATGTGAGCACTAATTTGTGGTCTCAGGGTATAGGCTGAGTTTAGTGAGTTGAAGTGATGGAACAGACCTGGCCTTCTCCTGATCCACCATGGTGGTATCAAGCCTGTTACACCTGACTCGGAAGTGCGCGCTCTACCGCTGAACCACCACAGGCCCACCCAGGTCTTATATCCACTAGTAAAACTAGACATTTAAGTAGCTTTCATGATCCTGGCTTAAATTGGGCTTAGTCCAAAACTATGGAGTAAGATAAACCTGAATGACAACACCAGTATGAGCACACGTTTGTCTCATGGTGCTCATAACCCCCCCCCCGGAATGGGCTAGAGAGGGAAGCCATTTTATTTTGTCGTCGTGCTCTGACAATGAAATGTGTCCTCTGCATCAACCCCATCCTGTTGTATAGGGGCAGTGGGCTGCTGCAGCAGCCAGGGAGCAGTTAGGGGTTCAGTGTCTTCCCCGATGACACTTCACACTTTCTGAGGGAACCGGGGATCAAACCAGCGACCTTCTGATTACTGGACAACCCGATTTATCTCCTTAGCCATGCCGGTCTGGTGTCACCCCAGGAGCAGAGGAGTCAAATAAGGTTCTCAAGAATGCTTCAACACCACCACATGACAATTTAAACTGGTGATTTTCGACTTTCATACACCCGCTCTATACCTCCTGACCCACGGCGCCCAAGCACCACAATCTTGAGACGTAACGTTGGAGGAGGCAGTCGGGATTTGTAACTTGGTATGAAATAATGCTATTAAAGCAAATCGCGTCAGACCGTCCAGTTAGGGAAAGTACAGAACATACCATCACCGAGCAAAAGACAAAGAGTGATGGGGGTGTGATTTGCAGTGAGTTTACTGTAAATGAAAACGTAGCCACGAGAACAGTACAAACCTCAGGTCAGTGGTCTTCATTTTCTGTTTTGCGTCTCATATCCATATTTTGGTGACATCAGTTACGCCAGACTAAAAAAGCTCCATGTAAGAACAAGCCCGTTTACCCGTTGCACTGAATGAGAAATGCCTTCAGAGACTCTGTGGAAGAACCATTGACTGGCTTTAAAAAGAGTCGAAGGAAGAGCGTTTTAATGCTGGTGGTGGACCACCAGAAGAAAAAATGGCTGATAAAGTTGAGTGACTTCCTATCACCTGGGTTGAAACCAGCCCGTACGGCTCCTGTTCCCAACAGCCTCAGGAGTTGGTGGACACTTAGGATGTACATGGCGTCTAACCATTCAGCCAAACACTTCTGGGAAGTGTCCATGTTCACACGAGTGCACACATTTGCACTTTATAGTTGGCTCAGCTAGCTGCACGTTGGGACTCCTAGGTTGACAAATTGCCCTGCAGACTTTGTGAACTATTCTGCACATGGTTGGATCACTGGCGCCAGTCAGCTCACCGCTTTCACATGAGTGAAAGATGAAAGAATGAAAGATTTCTAATGCCAAAAACCTCAGAATGATAAGAAGTTAGAAAGATCTCCCTTCCTCCTCCCTTTTAGACGGAGCGGATATTTCCAATGTGTTTCTATTCGGGCTTACGAAAACAGTCTCACAAAGTCATTGAATCAAAGTAGTTTACCACATCGCTTCTATCCACAAGTACATGATTTCCTGGCCTCTGCCGTAACTCTTGGTCTCATTCCAAATAGTCCACACTCCCTCACAAACAACATGGAATGTTTAGAATATCTCGGTCAAGATGAACACTCAGCAGAAGTTGAACATGACTCCGCGAGGAACCGAGTTCCCGTTTAGTCGTAGACTAATCCAATCCTCCCTCTTGCAATAGGCCTAGTTTAATCCGGATCAGGCTATAAGATCAATCTTTGCTCTGAGTTAAGAGCTCAAACAGGCCTTTTAGTCTGGGACTGGACTTCAGCCTTGTGTGTGAAACTGGCCCTAAGTGTTATGACCTGTCATACTGTGACCATTCTCCTCTAACTCCCTGATCTGAGAGCAAGCTACTGCCTCTACCAAAGATCCTCACGTCAAGTCTTTCTACAGCATCCGGTCATTTCTGCCTCGGGCGGACCACGTTGGAGGCCGCGGCAGAAGATCTCCTTTCGTGCAATTAACATTGTCGCTATTGCGAAGATGTTGGTGCATTTTCACAGTAACCTGGGTCAGTCTTTACATGAAAAACTCAGACTTTATAAGTGGGCTTCTCAATTTACAGCTTTTCTGGGAGAATTGGTGTTGGGATATTGATTTATTAATTGAGTGGTATTCATTTCCGGTTAAACGCTATTACTGTGGCCGCCGATCGACGTGTGGGCAAATGTGTAAAACTGCCCAAACTGACCATGAGGCTCTGCATCAGGATGAAGCTTTGCCTTCCTTCAAACCGTCCAGACCTTTTCTATCCCTCTTGGTTTTCTTTTGATCCATTTTGTTATTTTTTGGGGCCTAAATCTGTGTGTGAGTACCCTAATTTGTATCTCTGTCCCTTCACAGAAGGTTCAAGTGGCTCACACACTTGACTCGGAGCTGAAGTTGAGGTTCAGGTGTCTTTTAAGATGTCTCACTCAGATAACCTGATTCGACCTATGTTGACCTTGTTTGCTGAAACGGCGAGAGAAGGATTCCTGTGGTCATGGGGGGGAAGTCCAACAGCAGCAACCACCACAGATCTGGTTGTTCGAGACGTCCTCTCAAGACTCAGAGGTGTCAGGTTCACTCTCATAATACTAAACATCCTTTGGATGAACTAAAGGGACTGATGACTTGACAAGTTAGTTTCCAACTTATTGTCTTATTCTCAAAAGGGTAAAGCAGCTTTGTCGAATGTACCAGCCCGATACACCCTGTGTAAACCACGAAGGGAAAACTTATCATTTGCATCAAGTGTCTCTCCAGTTCGTCGTTATGGCGACTAGCTGTGTCAACCCATCGGCAATGAGTTGTCCGGATCACAGAGATAAGACAGTGGCTGTTCCGTCACCCATTGATCTGACGCTTAAAAACCTCAAAGGGTGACATCAGTCACCTGGAATATACTTGTGGGAAATCCGACATTTGCTTTCTGTGAAATGTGCCAACTGCTGTCAAATTCAACCTTTATACGTCAGCGAAGGGCAACAAGTGTCGTGATAAACTGATACAGATTGTCACTTTCAATCTGAAAGACTCCCACTGCAGATTTCATGGGGGAATTAATTTCAAACTAATATTATTATCATATCATTACTATCATGTTACTATTTATATCTCAAAATAGAGCCACGGGTCACGACCGAAAGCACGAGATCATGGATAAAAGTGGCTGAAATGGGTTTTCTCAGGAGGATGGCTGGTGAGACGGGTTGAGGAGTTTAGTCATCCATGAGGGACTCTACTCCTTCACCCAGGAAGGAGCCAGTTGAGGTGGTTCAGGTATCAGACCCACCTTCAGATAACCAGTTGAGGATGGATGGATAGATGGATGAATGTTTGAATATAAATATAGCCAACAGTGAGACACATTTTTCATCTTTTCATCTTCGTTTAAAAATTTCCCGAGTTTTTACTTCTCTGTGCTTTCAATGTGTTTCAAATGTTTAAATCTTTATCCAAGAAAGAAAAGAAAGACATTCTATTCCTTTGTGTTAACCCCTTAATGTATAGGAGTGGAGGGCAGCTGCTGTATCCGGGGATGGTGGGAGGAAACAGGAGCACCCATGCAAGCATCCAAACCCCACAAAGAAAAGCCCCGGGATGGGATTCGCAACCGGGACCTTCTTGCTGCTGCATATTGTGCTATATTAAATATCTATTACATATTTAATATGTATGTCATATGAAGCCCTGAGGTAAAGAGGGTATGCCACACATGTAATTGTTGTTTTCACGTTCAATGTCCTTCACACGTTGATTTGCATGTTCTCCCCGTGTCTGTGTGGGTTTCCTCCGGGTGCTCTGGTTTCTTCCCACCATCAGACAGACATGTATGTTAGGGTTAATACTCCTGCCTGTGCCCCTGAGCAAGGCAATCTGGGAAAAAGAACTGGAGATGGTCCCAGGGTGCTATTGCTCCTCACAGCTGTGTATGTACAATAACACATAAACTATATATGAATAACGCTTTTTCTCCTTTAATCCCAATATATTTACTGTATACACAGAGGTAAGAGGCGGAGCAATCCAATGGGATGATCCAAAGGCTGTTGGAGTGGCCCGTGTACTGTGTGCCAAGGCTTTGGCCAGCTTCATGTTGGCCACTGCATGCTTTACACATTTGAATTAGCAGCTAATGACATTACCTTTTGTTTTCTTACCATTCCTTAATTCAGATTCCAGCCAGGAAAGGATTATTTTGAACTCGATTACATCTGGCATGTTCTTTGGCAGGATCACATTTTGAGCTGCCACTTTAAGTTTTCACTTGATAATCAACAGGCCTACCCCCTTCTCTCTAATCTCTCTCTCTCTCTCTCTCTCTCTCTCTCTCTCTCTCTCTCTCTCTCTCTCTCTCTCTCTCTGTCTCTCTCTTTCTGTCTGTCTGTCTGTCTATCTGTCTGTCTGTATGTCTGTCTGTCTCTCTCTCTCCGTCTGTCTGTCTGTCTCTCTCTCCCTCTGTCT